>JTDE01000827.1:118064-182443 GCA_014338405.1 Paragonimus skrjabini miyazakii
AGACTCGAGTTTCGCTCTTATTAGAGCTCATCAACAGTGCATATCCTTGTGCAGATCGGAGTTTGCACTCTGACCCTCGTGCTTGTGAAACTAGCGTGTTAACCACAACACCAGCAACCTCACAATAGGCATGACCGGATAATCAAAGGCTGTGATCAAGTGTGGGTGGTGTTCAATTTTGAGCGTTCTCATATGATTATTCGGTCGTGCCTAACGTGAGGTCAATGGCGCAGTGGTAAACACGGTTGCCTCATGAACTGAATTTCTGTTTCGTTGATAGAGAACATTTGAATTTGCTCATGAAATAGTTCGTACAATTCCAACTGGTGTTTACCTTGAAAAGGTTATTCATATTTAGTGACTGGAATGTGAAAAATTAAAAAACGCCCTAACTCAATGAAGTCATCAGGACAACGAAATATTTCCCGATCAGTGGTAATATTTCACTGGTAAGACGATCTGTCCCTAGACGGTACTTCTTTAGCAAGAAGGATTTTCGTTCTAAAGGAATCCACAGTAGGCATTGTATTTACTATTCAACCCATATTATTTTACGCCGACATCAATCAACGTTTAAACAGCAAATAAAACACTACAATATTGTATGCTTTTCAAGCTGGCTAAGTTTATTGTATTATTTCATCGGTTAGGTGAATGAACTCTCCTTA
Source organism: Paragonimus skrjabini miyazakii (assembly GCA_014338405.1). Classification (NCBI taxonomy): domain Eukaryota; kingdom Metazoa; phylum Platyhelminthes; class Trematoda; order Plagiorchiida; family Troglotrematidae; genus Paragonimus; species Paragonimus skrjabini miyazakii. The sequence goes on from JTDE01000827.1 coordinate 118,733, forward strand.
GCGAGAATCCTTTCCAGAAGAAAATGACTTTCATCTGTTCAGTATACTATAAGTACGGATCAATATGCATGAGGAAGATTATGTAGGTTAGTTGATAGTTTGTGTTACTATAATAATTATGAGGGGCATTGTTGCAAACAACCACGAGCATTTGTTTTCAGATAAGTCGACTACAAGCAAAAGGAGGTTTATGTTAATGTTTTTGTTGAAAAGTGCCTTCAATTGTTATTGACAGTGATCACCCCTTGTAAGTTCAGCATCCGTGATAGGTTCATATGATCATTCAGCATATTTATGGCAGTCTTTTGGTAACAGCATGATTATGTTACTAGTAAACATTATGGCAGATTAATGATTATCATTTCATTGTTGAAAAATATAGTTTTGTTTCATTGATTTGGAAGAATAACATTAAGTACGATTCCGTAGAAAATCTGTTCTATCGGTCGAGTTAAAACACCACTTGTGGACCTCAGAACTTCTACGTTTGAACTCAGTCGCTCATCTGTTTCACTGAACCGCATGAAATTTATTAAATTGTCAATGAATTAGTTAAGAATTTTCAAGCTGTAGATGCTCGATTTTACCAGCAATACCGCTGGACAAATAACTATAATATAGACGAACAAAACCCGTCAGGAGGGTAACAGTTGTGTTTAAAACTGTCCTATTTAGGTAATTCATCAATCTTTCAAGATGATATTCACGTTATATATGTATATATATGATATGATATGCCCAACACGACCAAGTAAATAATTACACAAAAAACTGGTTCCCAAAGCTGGATGTTATTCTGTAGGTAGCGACTATCGTGGTGTTCGATCGGAAGTTCACGTGAGACTATGTCGCATAAATACAAGGCTATGGACGTTTCATACCCTCTCAAACTATATCACTTGTTGTTACCATTGTGAAAGTTTGATAATGGAAGATGTGTTCCTGATCTGCCTGAAGTTATTTTATGACTCCAAAATGGATATTTAGGCATACAGTGAACTCGAATCAAATTAGATCTAAGTTTAGAGTAGGCGTTGGTTTATGGGGAACATTACAGCCTGTCGACACGCTGGAGATGCATACCTATTTGCAGTCATTGGAGAAAGAAAGTAATATCCTGGTGATAATACCGCTTTCTGAGTTACCTGTTCGTGATCGGTGAACAGCCATTGAGCCGGACATCTGTGGTGACGCCACCTCTGTAATCACGCCCTGTCGCTATCTTTGCCTTCAGTAGCAGGTAGACGTTTGTATAAAAAACACAAATGCATTTAAACAGAATGTGTTCTATCAGATATGTAGTATTGATCGATCACGGTTACATCAAATATGTTCAAAGAATTTTAGCTCAACCAATTTCGTTCCCATCAATCAGTTCACTTTAATCTACTTAATATGTGTCAAATGCGATTCATTGGTTTCATTATTCCGCCTGCTAATTCAGCCTAGTTGCTTATGCGGCAAATTTGCGAATAGAGTTTCTAATTGAGCTCTGACTAACAGTTTTGATTTCGACTTGAGAGAGTTAGTGTACATGGTGGTGGTGGTGGGGGGTTTCATCTGCAACAGATTGTAGCTAAACCTGAGATGAATTTTTTCTGTAGTAATGTCATTCTCATAACACGAATGGATTGGCTAGCTAAGTGCAGACATCACAAGAATATGCAAAATATACGTCAAACAATGAGCAAACAGAATAAGCGTTCATTACTGTGTTCTGATTATCAATGTGAATGAGACACTGAATGATAATGACGGATGACCAATTGGGAGACGCGATTATTTCAACACTCATTGAACTATCTGGAAGCGGTGGTGAGATATGGTCAAATTTCTCAGCGGATGGATTGTCAACAACACCAGCGAAAAAAAACGATCCATTCTTAAACGTAATCAGGCCAACAAGGGAGAAATTACAAACAAGAATCTGTGATAGAAAGCGTCAGTCAAGTGCACATGACGCATGAATCGAAACCAACGCTGCGTTGTGGGTTGGAATTCCTGCTCATAATCATGAACGCGTGAGTGACATGGGAACGTGCGAACTAGACAGTAAAGATACAATTAGACTGTTGACGCTACTGTACTGGTGGGTCTTTCAGAGTTATCTTCTTCTGGCAGCAATTAACACAGTCGTTCTAGTGACATGCTCCTGGACGGAAGGAAACCGAATATGCCCAATCGTCCTACAATTGTACAATGATATTTTCTTTGTTGATTCAAAGTTTGAGCTGAAATCCGAAATAAAGATAATGGGGTGATCACAATGGTTGACTTATTTTTGGGGTTTACCTTTTAAAGAAAGAGAACTAGAAGGCCACGTGTATATACTGACTAGCATTCACCTATCAATGAGGAATCGTCGGGTATCCAAGAGGTGGTTAACAATCGCCAACCTATCAAAACAACCAAGAAAGAAGAACTGAAAGAATAAAATGGCGAGAATTCATTTACTATCGAACCCATAACGCCTGTTAGGACCATCAAACATAACTTTTCAGAAATGTGTTCGTGAGCGTGCTTGCAAGCAAGTGTACAGATAACGTGGATCTAGTTAAAGAAAGTTGGAACCACTATGTTTAAGCTAAAAAGATTTGTTCCGTTTTACACTTACGTTGCATATAATAAACTAGGAGATCGATATTTTGTGAAGAGACGCAATTTACATTCTGTACACTACTTTCTAGCGTGCATTTATAGGCTTTGTACAATGCGAAGTTACAACCTAGAGGGGAGGGAGATACGTCGGGAATTGCTTAGTTTAATGTTTACCTTTGTAGTAGTCGTACTTCTCACACAACATTGCTCGGCTGAAATAAGAAGACAGTATTATTTTTGCAGACTGAACTATGCTGGCTTTCACTAAATCAGACTTCATCAGTTTGAGCAAACGTTATTAATGTATGGTTATGCTCTTCCACATATCTCGACTGGATTCTTGAGTACTCTTATGTAAACAGTTTAGTCCCACTGAGCAGTCTTCCGTATTTTACTGGTTTAGTGATATATCGTGCTGTATCTGGTGAGAGACCTCAGATTTTTCCCTATTAGGCCATCTACCTAATTCACTCACTTTTGTGTTTAAGATTCTTCAAATTACCGATGACAATATATTCTTATTTAATTTTAATTTACTAACAGAAAAATGGTTGGACAGTGAAGTGACTTAAAGCTCGTGCAACAACTTTGTGAATAAGGTACAAGTAGTGAAAACTAGAAATGATTATTTTAATGGGTTACGCATACAGAGGTATGCATACATATGAATGGTTTCTTACAGGTTCTGAAGACTGTAGTATTCCATAATTTTCTGTGATCATGATTTATACAGATTTCGATGTTATTCAACAAATCAGCGTGAAGTCAACAAGTGTCAAAACGCGATTTTCAGTTTGACGTAAACCCACATTTCTTTTTCTTTTTCTCGTTCAACCGTTGGTATGCTGATATAAATTGTGAACACATTTATAATGCTACTTTCGTTAACATTAGTAGTTCATGTTAACATCTAGAATTCAAACTAATGTATAAGCGGCAATCGTTTGCTTTTACAGGTCCTCCGGAAAAATCGGTCATCATTCATTCTCTCATTAATACATCTGAGGACCAGCGCATCCAGCGTTTTAACTCCAGTTTACTAAATATCCCATATTCGGAGAGTGAATCTTTTGACGTCGTGGAAAGCAAACCACACAATTTGTACTGTCTAGTGTCCGAGGCCAATCCGAAACCCATCGTGACTTGGTTCATTTATCGACACGCAACGGAAGACAAGTATAAATTGCTCAGTTATGTTCCTAGCGATTACACCTCAACAACATGGCAGCCATTTGCAGAGTACTTGGATGTTCAACAAACAACAGCATTGTCTCACTCGGACAATGGTGCGTTTTTGGAGTGTCACGCTGCAAACTCAGCTGGACAAGTTACCTCCAAGCCTGTAAAACTGAGGGTTTCTTGTAAGTCGCCACTTTAAACATCCTTATTTCTTTTCATTGTGAAGTTTACGCTTTACATTTTATTGTGAATTTCATACTACTCACTCTGGATGTTTTGACCTGCTTAGTGTTGGCCAATTTTAAAAGAAAACTGGATGATATTTATAACTGAAAACTTTATTACTAAATAAAGGTTACGTATATCTGATGATAGCTTTCATCCCCCATGGGCGAGTACACTGAAGATGCCAAGTGGAAGTGATTGTCAAAGAATGTGATCTCAGGACAAAAAATATTCGAGAGAGATTATTACAGCATGGTATGACTATGGGCGTTGTCACCACCACGAACGTAGCAAAATATTGACATGGCGCGACTGCAGTGTTTTTCGTTTCTACTGGGTGATCCACGATGATACGCAGCTTGTGAGAATTTACCATTATTTACAGGTTTTATAAGACTTCCAAAATGATCGTATACTCGTCAAGAAGTTTTTTTTGTATCAGTGTATGCGGCAAAAACATGTGAATCCAGGTATGTTCGATTACACCATCGCGTTTTCGTCAATTTGGCGAAAATGTATACGGTTGATGCAGCTGGACCTTTAGTTCATCACAGTTGGCTAGTAGTCATTCAAGTAGGTCCATCAAGTAAGCTGGCCGTTCTGTTATTAGAATACAATCCATTGCATCAGTCAGAGATACCAGCGTCAAGAGTGTACGATTGGCACGAACCCAACTCAAGGAGAAGCCGACAGCGAGTAGCCAGTTTTTCGAGTTGAAGGTTACTGTTATTTTGTAATATTTACTAAAAAGATAATGTCCATCTAGGGCTGTTGTACTGCTAAACCTGATGAATTTGGGAAAGGGGAACTCGGATGAATTTCTGGGTATGCGAGTTGCATAAAGTGCGTTTTATGTACCGTTAAAAACTGGCCCTTTGCGTAAAGGTAATCAATAAATAAAGTTTTTCATCTTTTTGAAACGTGTGACCAGCAGCCGTTGTTGTTGTTGTTGTTGTCCGTTCATTCACTTGCAGATAACCATTTAAGTCAAACTGTTTTGTCTGAACTGGTGTATTTTTCGACCTGATTCCTATAGTGCAGAGTGTTAAGTTTGCACCGGCAGGTCCGAGTCTAACAAAGCAATGATGCCAAATAATGTTGAAAATCCACCAATCGGGAGAAAGTAGAGTAACACGAGTCACACGGTACCGAAACACAACAGTTACAAATTCAAATTCGGGAAACCCCATCCAAGTGTCAAATGCTATCAAAAAGAAGTAACTAATGACAGAGAAAAAATATAAAGAATAAAGTCGCGTTGAAAAACTGGAGAATCAATATCTACCAATGAGGTTACACGATCAGTATACGCTCCAGATTGAGGGTTACGATGACTGAAGATCACCGTTAAACCAGAGGCATACAATATGAAGACTGTGTTTCAACAGAAATTAATTTGTGAGTGCGCAATAACGTCCACATCAAACGGTAACATACAATGACAACTTTAGGAAGTCAATCTAAGCATTGGGTCTCACCTTGTATTGGATTGGTTTGTGATACATCCGGCGTTTCAAAGACTATCCTGTGTATCAGTGCAAACATTGGGCGGACACCTTCACCGTTTCAGTGGTAATCTGTAGGAACACGTCATGTTGACTGATAATTTAGAGGCATATTTTGGGTAGATAAAACAGGATACCGTTTTTCTGAAGCATCATGATGTATAGAAAGTAAATAACTATCAATTCGAACACAGTTCGTTGCCTTTAAGGGGTATGCCACAATCCTCAGCTTTAAGCTCCAGCTATTGATAGTAATTTTCGTTAGTTTTTTAATTTAATTTCTGTATTATCAAGCCACCATGATATCTGTCTCATTTCTGTTGTTAATAAAACTTAGACGATCCAGTATCTCGAGGCACCAGGTCGAAACGTATGGAAAGTCTGTCATTTCAGTGTTCCACCGAACAATTTGTTTTTTGATGACTACACGAGTGATGACGTGTACGTGAATCAGAATTTCTAGTTGTTTTCATAACGGTAGGGGGCAAACGATGACGGTTGCATAGGTGTAACTTACAGACAGAATCACTAAGGAATCCTAAAACAAAGTTTACCTGATAACAATTGGATATATTTAATCGTAAGTAAATGGCCTGTTAGCGGATTACAAATAGTTTTTGAGCTGAATCGTTGATAAGCCAAGTGAAAACGAGCAGCGGCTCACTAGTAGGGATACTACAGCTTAGCGTTGTACTTTGAAAACGGTGCATAGCCTTAATAAGCCAAGCACTGAACTCACTATATATTTGGGTTACTGTTTCAAACGATGCTCGCGAGTGACCTTTGATTATCGGATCTCACGTAAACAGCTGTTTTTCAACCGTATATAACGCCGTAATGCTGATGCCCAGAGGAGCATCTAGAAGAGCTCACGTTTGCAGATGGAACAATTTGGAATGTTTGCAAAGAAACGAATACGCAAAGCAAACATCGACTGCCTGCTATTCGTCAGCAGGGTAACTTTTGCACAGGAAGTGTAAGCCAACACGTATAACTTGACAATAACTTTCAAGTCGTCTTGGTTCATGCAAAAACCTGGTACAATAATTTAAATTTTTGTATGTTTCACGAAACCTAGAATGTTTCAGGTTATCATGTTCTTACTTGTTTCAAACGTCCTTTTTGGAACAAATCTCATAAGCGTTAGTCCCTACTTCCTATCTTTTGTTTATAATTAATGCATACGCAATAAGCGTGTCATCATAAAATTTATGAGAAGTTTGCCGTTTGGAGGCATGCAAGAGTGACCGCATAAATCCGACTTCAACTTAGACGATGTAGACAGGTTGGTAATCAGTGTATGGGGTTAAATAAAATTTATCCTCAAAGGCATTCATTGCACGAATTCGAATGTGACAAAATCTGAAGAGAATTAAAACACGATCAGACATTAGAAAATAAACTTAATCACACTTATCAATTATACAACGAGCACATATTGGTATACATCAGATAAGCGCTGATTAAAGGCAGCTATTAAGGTTCGCGAGCAGTTTCGTTTTACTTAAGTGGTTCTGATTTCTAATCACTTCGAAGACTCGGTATGACCTCCTCGGATTATGCGTCGAGTCTAAACCTGAGGTAAAACGGCCTGATTCAGAGCTTTTCACACTGGACACAGATGGATGCCAAATGAACGTTACTTGCGCGTCAGATGGATAACCCGACGCTGCAGCTTCAGTGAAGGACATATGTGGCGTAACAATCGATGGTAAGGTTTGAGGTTGAATTCGTGCACTAAAGTAGGTCACTGTTAGGATACCGACGATAATTAAAAACTTGCCTCTGTTCAAGCCGTCTGTCTGAATACCTCAAAGACTAGAGGTTTGAAACATAATTAATGATTAACAGCCCACTATGTATGAAATATATTGGTGTCTACATCATCCAACAGTTATAATGTCTAATATGTCTTTCTCCTGACGGTAACTAGTCTTGCCCATATGTATCGATTAGGTGAATTGTAGGGTCCGTGCGCTGACCAGATAGAACATAGTGAAGAATCCAGTAGTGCAACTGTTTGTATTTAATGGATATATTTTGGGATATTGTTTTTGTTCAAGTGAATCATATGTTGGTCGTGTTCGTTTTAATCTGTGTCCTCAATCAGCAACCGACGCGAGATACCTTTCTTATGTACACATATAAAGCAATGTTGAATTTCATTGAGGGGAAATGTGTTAGGAGTACCACGTTCCTGATGATCGTCAGCAATACCATTCAGGAGAAATTTAATCAGAGCTAAGTAATGAAGCTGATTAGTGATGAGTTAATCAAACAGATCACGTAGTCATTCTCTCTTCTGCTCGACTATTTTAAATTATGCTTTTTTCCTAATTCGTCGTGTCGGAAAAATTTCTCCACACCTACATACTATTACCATGTATACATATGTTGGGCTGGGATAAGTAAAACGATGGCCTGGTTCTCAATGAGGTTATGACCTTGTTTACACTTAGATGAATCACAGAGTACTGAATAGGTTTTTGAGTGCTAATCTTGTGAAGGGAATGGGAATGAACCAGAACAGTGAGGAAGGTCACAGTAAAAATAATTATAACAGGAATCTTGTTATTTCACTTCAGTTATTAACAAGATGTCAACATCCGAAAATAAACACGAGTGTAATCCCCTCCGTCTTCTGTTAGCTTCCGTCTTGGAACAAACTGGTGTTTAAAAAGAACCCTATAAAATAACGGTAGCCCATCGAAAACTATGTACCTTTCACGACCATTTGTACACAGTTACATAGCTTTCATCCAACCAGAAACATCTTTTTGGAGGTTAGAAAGCGTTCAGTCAGTAAGGGGGTGTCACTTAATAAACACAGTCCAGCACCTCGGAAAGCATTCATTGTGAATATATTCCACTGTTTAAGACAGTTTTACGTTGTAAGAAACGTGAAAATAAATAAACACTCATGTTCATTGTTAGGGTCTCATAAAGATGTATTTTAATGTACTGAATACAATCTCAAAGGACGTAGATTGGAAAACAATTTTTTCTTAGAGCATACTGGGACGAGTATGCAACTGTTCTACATTATTACAGGACGTCAAGTCGAGACCAGAACTCTAAACTAAATTATTCAGAAAACACGGTGACCGGGCTGCTTTATGATATCTGCATTGTTTGTATCTCAACAGTGTGATTACTTGTTGTTTGGGATCTTGTTAAACGAGTCGTGGGCAAGATAACACCCAAATAACGATAACATGAACCCAGACAGTTAAATTGACCAAGAGATACTATAATCATCGTTCTAGAAATAGCAGTCACCCGATATGGAATTCCCTTATCATACATGTTTTCCAACGCCATCAGATCACATGGAAACTTCATTTCAATGAGCCTATATCTCACCCATGCAAAAAGTTTTATTGGTCCCAATCCGCCTATCACACAACACCCTAGATAACCATTTTGTTCCCATTTCTCAGGCTTGCCCAAAGTGTACTTTATATGTTTTAATGTTTGCTGATCTACAAAATAAATAATGGCTGTAAATGATCTTACACTCGATTTAATTGTCACTAAATCTTGTTATATTGTATTTTCTTCTTTCCATCTTAATTGGATGAGAACCGTGATGTAAATGAACGAATGCGTTGTTCTGTCTAGACTAAATACCAAGGTCAAGTATTTCACTGTTTTATGAATCAATGAAGGGGGGGGGTCGCGCATGGTCTACTACTTTTTGCTTCTCACCCGAATAAACAGTAGTTTATTCTTCTTTTTGACTTCCTTATGTCAGTCATTCTGTCGTCTTTCTAAAAGATGCTTTGTCGACATAATTCTTACGCAATTAGCCAATCTCATCTCTACACAAAACATCCACGAATTCTCAACTTTTTCGTAAACCCTGGATCCTACGAAGTCACCAGTCAGCTGTTCTATCCGTTACTCCCGAGTATTCCCGATGTAGACTGGTACAACAACCGTTGTTGTTTCACCGGTTGTATCAACCCATTCATCAATGACTGCGAACTCTGTTCATCCAGGTTCCACTGTCAAATCGTTCACTTTCTTTTGTGGACTTTCCTTTTGCGTTACTGAATTTTTTGATGGACTGTGAAGAAATACTGACAAGCACATTGGTCAAGTTAAAATGTCGCGTTTGCTCGTGGACCACTTTCACACACCACCAATCCACTGTTTTCATGAACGTTCAATGTTACCCTTGCTCTGAATTTTCCACCAAACCTGAAATTTACAAACTCTAGTCATCAGTTAGGTAGAACAGTAAGACTCATCATTTTCTGTCTACAGGATGAACTCCGCTTTATGACCAGAAAAATGAAAAGATATTTCTCGGAACAAAATCAAAAGTTGTCACCGAACAGACACGATTGAGACTGAGTTACTGCCTTTTGTACGATAGGCTCTACAATTAACTAAGCAGTTTTATTTCCTATGGTGATTTTATGTGCTGCCAGTGCATAACTTGAACTTGACTCGATAATACTGACTTAATGTTTCTTCCCGGGGGCAGCTCGCTTGTTTCACCCTTAAAAATGCAAGCCTGCTTATAGATTTTTCATTCACAGGTGAGGGAGTAGCGTGTATGACTATGTGACACTATTGGAGAGATAGCACTATTAAATTGATATGACTGGAAAACTTTAGGGGATTTAGTTATAGCTTGTTTCCATCCCGTTAGTGTGGATGGACACAGCCCTCCTCAGTCAAACGGACAAGGGTATTGTCTCGTAACGCGAAGAATGGCCGGCTTGATCCCCATTCAGACTATCTCCTTTTCATGAGTCCAGATAAGGGGGGGAAGCCAGTCATGAAGTGACGGTTTCAAAGTGACTATCAAGAAGTACTGCAAACATGTTTTAGGGGATATCTGATCGAATGGTACAAACGTTAGGCTGTAACCGAGATCATGGGTATAGACTTATTAGATGAGTTGAAAAAACTGACATGTGTAGGAAGATAGAGGAAAAATTGGTTAACGAGATTGAAGAAACATTAAGACAAGCGTCTTTTAACCTTGTTCTCAACTCAGTGTTTTTCATAAAGAAAGCGGGACAACTAAAGGGTAATCGGTCAATTGTGTAAGGAGAGAACATATTTACTAAGTACGGTATGCAGTGCTTGGAGGTAATCAAAGCATATTTGCGATAAAATTCGACGTACGTTGAAGTGTGTTTAAACGGAAGATAAATTGTATCACCACACGCGGTAGCAATGTTTTTTTAAAATAAACATGCACCGGTGATGAAAACGCCTAGAGTAATGTAAAGGTGAAGAGAAAAACTGTTGGAACTCGGATGATAGAACAATTGACTTGTATGAACTAGTCAGTTTAGGCGGAATCAGATGTTCTGTTAATTTATCTCATCGTATATTACTGTGATATGGCGTGGAATTCTGTGGGACTATAAAAAAGGCAATTGAGTGCCCTATGTTTAGACCGTGGTTTGATAGCGGAGGTGGTTACCTCTTGTTATTCTGAAAGGTTCACTTCTAATTTGCCGGATGCTGACAAACATACCAGTTCCATTTTGCTTCTAAGGCACACTATCACATTTTTTGTTCGAATCTACATAATTCGAAACACCATCATCAATACAGGTGGAAATGTTTCTTGTAAACCAGATGAATTTCAAGTATACAAGTGGGATAAATTTGGTGGAATAATGACTGCTTCAGTTACAGTCTGACTGTTGAAAACCACAGACGCTGTGCGACCGCACACGAAAGTAAACTAACTCAGGTAATTAAAGTAATCCTTGGTAATTTAGGGGCGATCCATTTGAGAAAAATTTGGACTTCGGCTGGATTCAAACCAGCGACAAAAACAATATGCCCAGATGAGGCAAATACCAAACTACTTATCAGTAATCCTTGGCAAACCATAAAGACTATTAAATTGAGAAAAGTTAGAAGTAAAGTGTCGATTGGGGTTGCCAAAAAAATTGTTGTTTTCAAGAAGGCCGTACCGAACAGTTTCAGTACGTTTTCCATGAGTAGATTAACTAGAATGAATTGAGAAGGTCACCGACTCTACGACAAACCAGTTCGTTTAACAGGCAAACTGGTTTTTGTCTTTGGTTAAACGTTGCAATTACATCTAGAAAACGAATAATTTTCTTAAACTCTGAGAACAGCAACCTGGGAAACATTGGGGCGGAATTTCCTTTTTTCCTTTCTGGAGTTGAAATATTGGGAATATATCTTTTATTGTGGTACAACTAGAACATATAATGAACCGGGTCGAAGCCAAAGATGATGAGCAGTCTCTGAGAATGACCGGCTGGCATGATTGCACTGCTTGGTCGTACATATCTCAGAGATCCACCATCATTCAGTCTGAATCTGTATTTACTACTTGTTTCATAATCAAACACACTGATGTTGCACTCGTCTCTGTTGATATTTCTCATTTTGGTCTTACTGGTTGGGTGTTTATGAGCCGATCTTTCTTCAATTCTGGTTGCATTCCACATACCATCTGTATCCTCAATATCCAGAATTGTACAATTATATACTGTACCAATCAAAGCTAGGCCTTGTCTGAGACAGCAAAATAAGATACTAGTTATCAGTAGTCAGAGCCACGAATATTTACTGCAAGTACATGTACCCAGAATTATCCAGCTTAAGTGATTGGACATTCTAAAATAATAACGATCCATACCACTCATCCAACCTTGTCTCGCAACAAGTCATTCGCACAAACAAGGAGACGAGATTCTTACAAGCTGATAAGAATACCAATAACCAGAAAAATCACTAAAACCCAACAAACATCAATTAAGGGTACGATGTCATCGATCCATTGTACACATTTGAAAAAGGTTGCGAGTAAAGAATGAAGGTTCGGTCCGTGCTTTTAAAATGACACCAGCCACCCATGGTAAACTGTTAACCGTCGGCTTACTAAATTGTGTCCAGTTAATGCCCAAAACTTATTATATGTCTGGGTCACTCAACCTTTATGCCATATTGATCGGGACCTTCAGTGAAATTGGATTGTGCTTTGACATGGTCCATAACAAAAGCCGAAAGAAAGTTAACTAATTTTCTGTTCCCTTTAGTCGATCACTTTGTAATAAATTAGGTTATTACAATTTATAACAAAACAAAAACCCAACGATTTACGGAACAAGATAGTGTTTTGCCGTTACATCGTAGTTTGACTATCGGTGGTGACCGGGGCAACTCAATTCAATCAATCAATTCAACAATGCTGCCTTGATTATTTTCCGAGAAATCTACAAGGTTCCACCGAATCGATCAAAACTGGCTTGTCAGCGAATGTTGGCCACTGCCGAGACCACTACCATTCGATTACGCAACCCAGCCTTGTGTGGGTAGAAAAACTCGGTTCAATCACGTTAACAGCCTTGGCCGTTAGGTGACTCACCTGATCGATACGTAGTCAGTTAACACGCAGTTGGTATTCACAAACACAAATGTGAGACAGTGTGAATTTTCACCAATACCAAACGTTGCATGCAACCGTTTTATCTTCTTTTACAGTTGTAACAACGTGATAAGATTTTACCGAAAATGTGTTTGTTATACCTCGTGTTCTGTGACTCAATGGGAATTTTCGAGAAAAATCAACCAGGCCTAAATTGTGTGCTTAGTCACCAACAGTTGGCTGCTTGCAAACCATCCGACAGTGTGTGACAACGTCCTGTTGAGTCGAAACCGTCCGCCGCTGTCGAAGATATATCAAGAGGTTTCAGCACCTAAAAACATTGTAACGACCTGAGTTTATTCTAAATCACAGATCGCCACATTCAGATGCAGGCGAATTCCAAGCACGTTTACGGAATGCCGATTCTATTAGACTGAAAAGAACGGATATGCTATGCTGGCTGGACCGAAATGCGGATAGATGGACAGATGTGTATACCAAAAGAAAGCATGATGCCTCCATGACTCCCAATTTACGTGCCCTGCGGAAGATTAAACTCAATCCGGTTTAAAGGATTTCGCCGAATGCTACTACTCTTTTTCGTTGCAATCCAGAGTGAAAATTTGCAGCAAGATAGACAAGTGTCGCATACTGAGTTCTGTACTAAACGTGTGAATGAACTAAACTGTAACAGTTTTGCTGTTTGACATACAATATACTTTTAATTCTCGTCCAGTTATTCCCATCATCAAACCGTTCAGTCCGTCGGTACTGCATGTGTTGGAGAACACGGCTTTGGTTCAGTCATGCTCAGTGTTGGCTAACCCACAGGCTCACGTTCATTGGTCGGATCAGTACGGTCGTGTGATCTCAAGTAAGATCAACTATGGATTCGATTTCTCTTCTAATTTTTTTAATAAAAAGATTCATATATCCATCAATCTTCTGATTGCGCAGTAGCAATCTTTATCTCAAAGGTGAATTACAAAGGAAGAGTAAACTGACAATATTCAGTCAAAAACAATAATGAGAACTAGGAAATCTTGTTACAAACTTGTCTGTTACCGGCGCTAAAAGAGACAAGTGGTTGCATGTTATAAATAGTCCCTACAACACCACACACGTGGTTGGATGCGTCACTTCACTGACGTAGTTGATGCTTAAAATCTCGTTGTGGCTCGTGTGGCTTACGGTTTTTAGATAAACATATGCATTTTCACATATGCGTGTCTCAAAGAGTAAAGGCGGCTATCAAAGTCGATTGGGGTACAACTCGTTACTTAACACAAGACGGATTGTCCTGCAATTTTCACATAAGAATATAACTAAAGTAAGGGGTTGACATATCGATTATTTTTTGGGGATTTCATAAAGGAATAATGTATGATGGAGGAGACAATCGATAATGTCAGACAAAGAACCGAACATAATCAACAACAGATTACCAGTTTGGGTTGTTTTGAGACGTGGACATTTGAGATAAGCAAAATTGACGGCTAAAGACTTCAAAATAGATGGCTACGTATCGAGTTCAGTGGACTCAACACGACCGCTGTTTGAGTGGGTTATCAGTGAACTTCACACATTCGATGAAGCATGTAAGTAAAGCCACAAGGAGGTTTTCTCGCAGATACCGGCTTACTCTTTTTGTACAGAAGTTGTTTGGTGAGAGGTTGCAATCGAAAGCTTGAACTAAGATACAAGATTTTCGTTTGGTGATTCTTTTTTCGTTTCAACCAAAGTTTCATTCTTCCACGGTTGTTCAACAATTTATCACCAGTGTCATAAAGGTTACTTATAGTCTTTGTGCTGGGGTGACACATCCTGAAATATTTTCAGAGTTGAAGCATACTGACGACAACAACAGGGAATGTAGTTGTGTATTGTTCATACACGATTGCCAAAAAAGCTTCTCCCACGGACACTTGTGCAACATTTGGGGGATGTATGGCTAACGAATCATCATTATCATCAACATCGTCAGCAGAATCAGAAACACACTAGTGATTCGTGCTGTTGCTTAACTGCCGCATAACCATAGAAGAACAACAAAACCTATGTAGGAAATGACTACACTTATACGTCTATCCTACTAGTTGAAAATGTCAATGGAATTGCGAGTTGGTGTAAGGAAACACAGCTTTCTACTGGTTTTAAATGTTTTGCTTCAGTAGCCACACTCACCTCAGTAACTGGCCAATCAAGGAACGACAGCAGTCAGATCGCTAAATTCGATTGGTCGCCATCTCTTAAAATGTTTCCAATCACCAACTCTGTGAGCCGATACGGTACCATCCTAGTGGACGAATCTAGTGTACATTAACTATCACCTGTTCACGTAGAACTTCATATTAATGCTCAGCGTGGTAGCCTATCAGTTGACATCCTTAACACTTGACCCAGGCGCATGTACATCCTGGAATATTAACCAAATAAATCTCCAGTACTTGTCTGCACCAGATATGCGCGTTATCATCTTGTAGTTGCATACGATACGATAGACTGAATGCAGACGTTTACGGTCTAAATTGTCTACAACCATTTTCACAACCCTGAGGTAACTCACCTCTAAAAGTTATCTTACATGACCACGAAATAGATACTGTTCTGGTGCCAACAATGTTTTAACCTAGGAACTATCATTGTGGTCTTAGTGATTTTACTTATTATACCAACACTGCTGTTGATGCAACTTGCTAGGCAGAGATGAACCAATTAGCAAGAAACATTTGAAGTTCGCTATATGTCATTAAATGAACGTGAACCAAACAAAACCTCAGGTCTAATTTACGAGTATTTCGAAATGATTGACAAACTATGAACCATTGCCCAGCGTTATCTGAGTTTTTGAAATGGTCATCAAATGACACTGTTTTGTTATCAGCCTTCGTCATATCGGGCAGGCAAGTATGCAAGTATTCAAGCAGGCAGACAGCTAAGAGAGCTTCCTCGGCATTGCACGAGTACAGTATGAAGTCGTTCGTTGCTTGGTCTACGACAAAACTAATCTGAACAATTCTGATTTACTTCGTTTGTAGTACCGAATGTGATGGATGACTTTCCACTGACTTTAGCCGGAAGTCGGTTAAGGGGATATAACGTTGAAAGCTCTGTCATATTTACACACAAGTGGGTCACCACTTCATCGAGAAACACCAGTTGTGTAGAAATTGAACTGCTTGTTGCTCATTGTAATCGTCAGTGTTCCTCGAGTATACAATGACTTAGAGGTGTACGTGTAAATGATATTGCTTCTAATTTGTCACAGTTTATCTCAACCGAACTGTAGATATACAAGGATTTGGTACGTATGGTTCGTAACTACTGTTCAATCCAGCACCCAATAAAACGAAGTGTCGGCCGAAGTAATTACCGCTGTCTCATTTCTATACAGATTCAACTACGCTCTACATACCACAAGTACGTCGAAGCAGCACGAAAGGCCTGACGTGCATTGCAACTAATCCCATTGGTGAAAGTCGACAAGAGTTACACTATGAGGTTCTTTGTAAGTTCAATCAGAACTCTTGATTACGTTTTGTTTTTGTCCTTCGGTGGTTTAATAAAACCGGCTATTCACTTAGTTGGCGTCCGATTGTCATCTCACAGTCCAGTCACTCAATGAAAGAACACGTCATCGCTGTTTGTAATGTAGCTTCCTGATTTATCCAATCAGGTATTACTCACATTAACGACATACAGCTTTGCCTTGACGTATCTCTCTCTAGTTTTATCAGACATTAGATTCATACAAGATACATATGCGTCCTGTAGCGTACAAACGTTAATTTTCCCTAAAACGGTTGCAGCGTTTATTCTGAGAACTTGAATCCACTGTATGTATCAAATAAGGGGATTCATCTATTACTGGCTGAATGAAGTAAGCAAATAAGGGTACCCTGGAACGCGTTTCAAGTGCATGTACACCACCATTTGTAAGCTACTCTGATAGTTTTCATAAGAGTTAGTTTAGAATACTGAAGATGCTAAAGTTCTTCACTTCCCGGCAAGTTATTCTGATCTTGTTAGGCCTATTTTTGATTTGATAGTTTGAACTTAGCTAAAAATGCCATGTGAACTAGCCATACATAATCAGACTGAAATCAATGTTCTAAACACCGTGAAACCATCTCTTCATGTTTCTGTCTTCACAGACCCGCCTGATGTTCGAGTACCTCCCCATGTAATTGCAAACGAGGGAGAAAAATTAGAAGTGGCTTGTAGCGCGGACGCTAACCCTCCAGTAGACCACGTTTATTGGACCTACATTTCACGCGACTCTGACAAAAACGAAGAATGGTCTAATGGGCAGCGAATTTTTGAAGGTGCCACACTCTTGATCGAAAATGTTGGACGGCTAAACCAGGGATTTTACTCGTGTTACGCTGAGTCCACGCAAGTAATGCCGAAATTATTCACAAATGATGAGTACCGCAACAATCAGAGCCTCATTTCATGGTGGCAGTCCAAAGCAGATCGCCCGGCCACTGTCAAACTTACAGTTCGGTGTAAGTGAACTCACGAATCCACTAGCACACTAGTATCATGATAATCAATATTCCATTCAACGTTTTCTTTAATAAAAGAAAAGCACCATTTTACTTTACAAGATTTACTTAACGTACAGATGAGACTTTTTACAGATTAACTAATGTTTACATTTACATAGCCAAGCACTGCCATAAAAATATCTAGCACAAAATTCAACCTTATCCGAAATTAACCGTAAGGATACAGTTTCACTCTTATTTGCAGAAAGAGTGTGGTAATTTGTTGTTTGTGATAATGGTGAATATTTTTCAGCAGTATGTAATACAAAGCAATACCACTGACAGTTGGGTAAATAATAGTTTTG
Organism: Paragonimus skrjabini miyazakii; assembly: GCA_014338405.1. Classification (NCBI taxonomy): domain Eukaryota; kingdom Metazoa; phylum Platyhelminthes; class Trematoda; order Plagiorchiida; family Troglotrematidae; genus Paragonimus; species Paragonimus skrjabini miyazakii. The sequence continues at coordinate 136,470 of JTDE01000827.1, forward strand.
CCCCTGCTCCGATGGAAGCTTACAGTAAGTACGGACAATAGGCGTTGTTTGTAGTTACGGACAATAGGCGTTGTTTGTAGTTACGGAAACTATTTTTTAGCACGGTCGGATAATCGAAATTAACTTGATTTTGGTTGAGGATCGTACGTACCGCAATGGTTGAATCACGTTCTAACTTCCAGGGTTACTGCGCGTTGGTAGGAAGCTCCTTACTACATCTCACGTGTTTTTGGTGCACACTTCTAGCTGCCGGGCTGTCTGTCCAATGTACGAAGCTTGACAATCCTTATGTTTAATTCAGTAAACACAATCTGGCCGCTCCAGAACTGTTCGTTTGTCCTTTAGGTGGACCAAATTATTCCCCAACGTGTTGGTGACTTTGAATGTTACTTTGGTGTTGTACTCATTGAGGGCCCGTCTAAGATTCTCTGATGTATTTCCTCAGTACGGAATAACGATAACCGATGGCCAGTTCCAGGACTCGTTGATCTTGTTACCAGGTAGCTGCTGAACTGGACGTAGAATCCTGTCACAGTAACCATTGGCTTTTTGTACCGATTTGACGATCTCGTATTCTTTTGATAGTTCGTTCACGGAACTGATTAGTAACAAGGCCGTGTGAACGATGAGCTTAAAATATTTTTAGTAGAGCAATATCACTCCAAAATTTAAACAAGATGTGGATGATCACTTCAACTAATCTGATTGCTACTCCGCAATAACGCAATGACTTACATATTTCTCCGAAGTAAAACCCTATAATTTTGATAGTGGCGATTAACATTTTACATTCCAAAAAGGTTATTTTTATGAAGTCCCTACTAATGGATGGACTATAAACATGTTTCACAGCCTACAAAAATTCAACGAAGCCAGATTATTTGAAAATCAGAAATGGTAGTAAGGCAAGATCTCCCTTTGAAAATCGTCAGGAGCATTTTATTGACGATTCTCAGACTTGATATCAAATCATTCCAATTGGATTCTTGTTGACTGCTGAATATCATTCCCTGAACACCTCCGCAACAACATGGAGGTTGGATGAGGTTTTCCCGTCGGCAAACCGTAGAGAAAGCACTGAGGTTTATTTTTCTCTGGGGAGCGTGTACCAGGAAAGAAATTTTTATTTTTGTGGGTTACCACTAGGATTCTTGTCTGTACCTGTTGGGTATGTTAACGGATTTTCTGCTTGCACCTGTTTTGTATAGCGTTAGAGGCTTCTAGATACTTTGGGTTGTCCGTTAGCTTTTGTTCAATGAATCGACGAGAACGTATATTAAAAAGGAGACGTGTGTTCCGTGAAAAGGTTGAACGAGAGGAGGACTTCCATAGTTTACGAGGAACAAATGTTGCGCCAAATTTAAAAATGGCAATTTTAAAAATATGGTGGGTTGAGTTCACTGTGTCAGACTCAAGGCTCAGTGTACTCAGGAAACGTCTTAGCGTATTAAAATTGGTCTTATGGAAATTTCAGAATGAAATCTTTGTTATAGCTTTCTTGGAGTCATTAGGAAATGAGATCAATAACTAATAGCAAGTGGCCACTAGGTCACAGCGGTAGTTTGCTTACTACTGTATCTGTCAGATGGACCTCGTTCGTGATAATCAGATCAAGCAAGAAAGATGTCTGTTCTGGAGGTTGTTTGACATGTTGTATTCAGGCTTTCTCACGAATCAACGTTGCCAAGGTCTTCAAAAACCCGTAGTTAACGTGCTCGTGAGAGGCGGCTACGCGACTGAGTTTGGGTGCGTTGAAATTACTCATAGCATGAAGATGGGAAAAACGTTGTGTAGACGAAAAACGGTCTAAGGCGGCAAGAATGACTTGTCACAAGATGAACTGCATAAAGGTGAACGATACATAACACCGACAAGAAGCGTGTTACAACTACAGAGCTTAACTTTATGCCGGAGTACGTCAACTTTCTCTCAGGAGGTAAATTCCCCTACAATAGCCAGCACCGAACTATTCTGGCTTAAGAAGACAACACAGCCTCCCATTAGTCCACAAGAAGAGTCTGTTCGGTGCACTGGGCAATCAGAACCATGGAGTTCATTGTCACCGATATTCGTGGAAAGCCAGGTCTTTGCAAAAACAAGAATGTGAGAGTCAGTGTCGTATACCGACTGTCTGGCTTCGGATAGGTTGTTTAAAGAGTTGAGAGAGTTAGTATACATACTTGAGGGCTACTTCCTCATTTGGCTGAGTGCAATAAGAGACATGAGTGCATGAAGGAGAGTTTGAGGAGACACTTCTAGAAGCGAGAGGGAATGTATGGACGGAGGTAAAGTTTCGTACCTATTATCAGAGGATAGTTGTCGTTTTCTCACAGCCTTAGCACACGTGGGCGTTCCTATGGGACGCTTTGTTCACTTTGTTTGGTCCAACGTCGACGGCTTTCGAGACTCCTCCGTTTCCCCAGCTACTGGAGGGTGTTTTACAGTTTAGCATCCAGGAAAATATGCGTGACACTTTAGATTGAGAGGAAACCTAGTAAATGACCCCATTCCACCCGAAGATAATACGGTTAGAGCGAGTCAAGTATGAGCCTCTTCGGATGCAGAAGTTGATCTCAACCGACTCATAGGGTTATAAGATTTGGAAATAAAATAATTTTCTAAAACTTTTTTGAGGTGGAAGTATCAGAAGTGCGGAGAAACAATGGTTGTCTGTACCACCTTTGAAGGCCACTTCTTTAAATCCATGCAGCTCGACAGTTGGTTGGCCATCCAAGGAAATGGAAGCGGCGGCCTCTGTTGTGCGTGCAGGTACGTGGTTTAATCCTGTTGGGAACAGTGGTTCCGATTTAAAAGTGGGGACTAAGACTTTTGCTTGATTTGGGGTTTTGGTGTCAGCCGTGATGTGTGACCTTATTCTAACAGGTTGAGGTACTATTACCGCTCTGGCAATGAGTGATCCGATGAGATACTGTTTAAATTGCTATGAGTTACCATCAACTCTACCATTTTGTCCAACACTTCCCTCATGCTAATCTTTGTGGGTAACCTCAGAAGAAATCCGATTGACTTCTTAATAGCTTTAAAATGAAGTCTGCCGGCTGAAACCAAATTTGGTAAATCCGGAGAGAAGGAGGTATTTAAAATCGCACTTGCTCACTCACCAGTAGTACATTAGTAGTATACATCAATAGTACATACAGTTTTCACAGTTGACCAATGAAATCATGATCGGAGTTTACATCTCATCTGTCGCAAACATATGCTTTATTGATTGGCTTTAATAAGAGCGAAATCCAAGTGTAAAACTTGTTATAAAAGAAGTTCGCTGAAACTCTATTGGAATGCGGAAGCTGTCATCACTTGTGGGCAATAATGAAATGATAACTGTAATTCACTCTGCGCGAAAACCTTAAATAATAACATTAATAACATTAATGTTCTTGGCGACCGTACTGAACTAACCCAAACATTCAATGAAGATTTCTGCTATGTGAAAGATATATCTATTGACTTTAACCAAAGGAGTGTGATCGAGCAAATCTTGTAAAAACACATTTGTACTAGGTTACAAGATGATGGATGCATGATTAAATAACCAACACGGTAATTATTTTCGATTTTTCTTGTTGACTGAAACTATTGAATACCATATTGCAGATATCCCAGGCCGGACCTCTTTGCTGATTGATCCTTCATCCAACGTGATCGAAGGGACGACAGTCACGATGCAGTGTATCGAAAATGAAACGGGTAAGCGAACCCCAGCAAACGTGTATTGCATTTGTCCATGACTTGGGTGGGTGAAACACACAGACAATCTGGAATATTTCATTTACTTCCCAATGCACTTTTTGTAAGCGGTACTTTTATGGACATAGAAAGAAGTGATACGAAGTTCTTCAAGTTTCACAGTTTGTAAATCTCTTCCACAACTCTCAACCTCATTCTGATGATGACCAATATGATATAGGTCTTCAAATATTGCATGGTAGCAGATCTGTACATGTTATCACTAATACTTGTACGGCTTAGGTATTTTGTTGTTCGTCGAACCTGATATTTGTTTTGTAAACGTTTCATCACCAAACGAGATGACATTGTCAATGAACATGGGTTTGAGTGTAAACAGTTGGGCCTGGAAGTTAGTGAGGTTTGATAGTTGCCCGTCCTTACATAAGAAACCGAGTTGACCTTTTGTCTTCATTTCTGATTGGTCACTTCCGGCTGATTTTAACTTTATGACCAGAATTCTGATTGGTTGGTACCTGTCGTTTTGAGCTTTGAACTAGAGTCTGATTAGCCACTTCCTACAGTTTTGGAACTTCCACTTGAATTCTGAATGATCAACAGTAACAGAAATAGACCACGCTCAAACCCATGCGTACTAACGATGTCCACTCGTCCGGTGATTAAACGTTTCCAACCTACATGTTAAGCTTGGCGAACAGCCGGATACTTAAGTTGTCAACCGAAGTACAGACAGCTGTACGGTACCTAAGATAGGCGGGCTTTGCACCGATGAGTCCCCAACCAGCGGAAGCACCATGAAGAATGCAGTGAGAACAAACAATTAGAAACGCGATCAGATGTAACAGTCCCTATGAATCTGCAAGAGAACGCGCGAAACGCATTTCCGCAGTCAAAGTCTCTTGCCCCAAATTACTCATTTTTATTTTGAAACCTGACTGAGTATACTTGCAAAAATGTCTTGATGTCCTCGAGGTACCTCATAAGACGGTTGGAGAAGAGAGTTTATGGTTTTTTAACACACTGCGGATCCTTTATTATTAAGTTCTCACTGGTCAGTTAACCGAAGACGTTAGGTCCATAGGACTGTGTCAATCTCGGGCAAACGGACTAGCGTGGATCTTTGCTCGCTCGTTTCTCAGTGGAGCGTATTTGACAGAATCACGCAACCAGTGCATCTAAGCCTGCTGTAAATGAAGTCGGGCGACAGTCGATTAGCGGAAAATACAACAGTCACTCAAGTATGCACTTCGCATGAAAAGATAACCAACAATATATTAAACATCACTTACCAGTGATCACGGTTGTCTCATTCCCATAGACTTTTAAATCAAACACTTCTAAAGAAAGCGTTAGACTCGAGTTTTGCTCTTGTGAAAACGCATCAGTAACACATACTCGTCACGGCCGAGTTTAGGACTACGATCACGGTTTCACTAGGTAAACGTGTTGACCGATGAGCCCTTGACCTCAAATTCGGCAAGACTAAATTATCATGGCAAAAGCTCAGCCACAATCGCTCTGAGCATTTTCTATATGTTTGCAGATAATTTGGCCTTCGAATTTTTGTTAAGCGCATAATACTCACTAGCCTTTTTACGTTGACACCAAAATACTGGGTTTTAAATCTCGTGTCACTACGCAAAACAAATCAACTGTACGGGCAAGATATCCAATTATCATCAGTATAGGAGTGGGGCAATTGAGGCAAGTGTCAACAACATCTGTTACAACCTTATGCAAAAAGAACTGTAACAATGGCCTGGCGGAAATAGGGAAAGAGGTCAGAATACAGAAAAGGATATAAGATTGCTTGAATTAAGGATAACCGAATAAAATGCGGATTTACGTATTTTAAAACATTTAGTCAGGCCTTCAATTCAACAATGGATTGTATATTTCATACTTTAACCCTATTAGTAAAACATTATGTACTAAGGGAAAAGTTAGTAAACTTTGCTATAGATAGATCTCAAATTAATATTGTGACGTGATGATCACAGTGTCAATGAATGATATTTGCTCTGCTATCACCAAGTTACAACTGTACATTTATCCAATTCTAGTGCTACTTGTCACACCATTGATATACTACTTGAGTAGCTCTACAGTTCAAATGTGGAGCTGTTTCCATTTACCGAAAAGTGTATGAAGAACTTAGCTGTACGTTCACATTGAGTGTGAAACCGTAAACAGTTAACGTAAACATGCAACAACTTACAAGATATCGGGGATTATGACAGATCTAAATAAGTAAACCAATTAGAGTTGGTTGGAGGTTTTGCATTCAAACAAATTGTTAGCTCTGACAAGAATGAAACTCTATTCTTGTGTTTAAAGTTTTTCATAACGTAAAAGATTCAATATAATAACGATGATATTCACGTGATGTTAAACAATCAAAATATCACACTTTTTTTTACTGATATGAAATGAACAAATGTTGGTTAATACGGATGGAACATCATTGACAAATGATCGTTGTTCTCGTATTTCCGAGGACACTTCAGCCATCTTCTTTCAGATAGAAGCACCATACCTAGGCTTGTTAGGGTTCGTCGGTAGTGCATACCCTTGTGACGTCCGGACTGTAACAGGACTCAAACTCAAATCTTATGCTTCTTATCTAAAGGGGCTGAATGAAGAGTATATGGTACCATAAGACTCGGAACTAATTGTGAGTGATGTTTCGTTTTTGTGTTTCTTACTACAACTGACCTATGGCTACAAATCCAGGAGTTGTTCTTAAGACCGGCTGGTTATTGGATAAGACATTTGGCCTGTACCATAAATTACGTTAGTTTGCATCCTGCTCCGATCATCTCTGTACATCCGTATGCGTTGCATCAACCGTGTTCAAAGTACACCTGAATTTGTCTGGGTCGAGTTGCGCTGAACCATATTATGTTAGGGAATTTAAATAACTGACTTACAAGGGTGTGTGCCAACCGGACTGAACTGTTCATTGTCGGAACCACGTTGACGGGGCCAACCGTAGTTCGGATTTGGGGTGCAAAGATACGGAATTACTGAGAATACCAACCGGGGGAGCATACCTTAGGGATTTACGTACAAAATGACTTCAAATGAGGTAAAACTCTGACAAAGGAACCAAACAGAATTGTACACAAAAAGTAAATTCAGAGGTTGAAAAATAAACCGAGGGATAATCAGCTTCAAAATCAATGGGAGAGGATAAAATTTATCGAACCATAAGGGGCTGCCAGTTTATTGACAGTTCTCTGTGGATTCATTAACGGCTTGCCAGTTCGAGGTGAGCAGCGTGTTGGCAAGCACATCCGTCGCAGCACCACCTATTTCTGTCAGTACTAGCGATAGTGTCAATGGCTCACTTGTTCCTCGCAATCGACCCCCCCGACTGCAGCATTATTTTTCATGGAAGTGCTGGATGCTAATCAAAATCAAACTTCCTCTTGCGGTTGTGTTCAAAACGACGCTATTTTTTGATCTAATGAATTGCGTCATAGCATTGAAACTTACCTGGGCAACGTCATAGCAGCACGGTCTCTGGGACTTGGGGTTTCGCTCGAGAACACAAAATATATGGTCTAGTCCGCACTTGAAATAGACTTTGTGGTAATTCAACCGTAGTTTGCCTTCACTCCGTTTGCGTAGATAGATCCAATTCATCTTGGATTGCTAGTATGCACTGGATACGTTAACAAAAGCTCGTTATTGAGTTCATATTGACTCTTGACGCTCAGCCTCATACCGACCTATCTGTTGAGCCGAAACTAGGACGAAAGCGGTCGCGAAGTGTCCATTTGAAAGTAAACATCAAAAATCATAATAAATTTCGTAGTATTTCGGTCCGTAATGTCCTTTGAAGCGGCAACACTGAGGAATATTTTAGCAACATTTTTTAGCACATATTTTAGCACAAGAGTAAGGCTGAAACGTGTTGCTGTTGTTATAATTCAATCTGTAGATTTTTTTTACTTGGAGACGCTTTGTGCTAAAAATCATAAGGTAAGCAGCTTGATTTCTTGTTCTCTGATACGTTTATTTCCAAAGCTCCCGGATTTCCTAGCGCTGTGCTCTATTGGTTCAAGTACAGTTTGTCTGAGGCTGAGATTCAGTTCTCTGCAATGACCAGTATAAACTGGTCGCAAGTGATGATCAATTCGTTCCCCTCAAACAGCTCAACACTTACTATCCATAAGCCAGATTTGATGGACTCTGGTATCTATGGATGCTACGCGCGGAACCCTATGGGTAGTGGACCACCGAGCTACGAACCGATCTCAATTGAGGGTGAGTCGTACTTGTTCAACTGTACAGTTGAACAATTTTTAAGACGTTGATGAGGTGTGGTTGATTTTGATGTGTATGTTTTGTTGGGGGTACAAAAGAAGTCATCTCATGTTATCAAACTTACAGTGTGTCGTTTGTTCGTCAGTATGATTGTTAAAGCTTTATGTAAACATGATGAGATTCAGGTGTGTCTAACGTGGCTGAGTTGTTGAGAAACTCTGCCCCATTAAGGATTATCACTGATCCTTCCATTGAATTAGAGAATGGTTTTCATCCCTGCACAAATTAGTTAGATAAGAGGTGGTACTTCAAGATATATAGGCGGACACCGGTTTTTAACTTTCTCTCCCGGTGATTAATTATTCATTTGCTTGGTAAAGGACTTTTTTGTTTATTGGATAGTCAGACTGAGAAACAGCTTTTAAATGTTTTGGATTAGTGTCTAAACAACCATTTATGCTTGATGTTCAAACAAACAGTCACCTCATGTTCTCATTTAGTTTGTTGTGCATCTGTTATGCGACATGAAGTTAACTTGAAACCACAACTTGCATGGGCCAGAAAATGATTGCCTATTTGAATCTGGTTGCTGAGATAAAGGTTATTGATTTATTAAAACAAAACATGAAATCCACCTTCCTCATCGGTTTCTTTATTGTATGAGCCCACTTGTCAGGGCGACATCAGATTCCAGATTCAAACCATCTGCTACCACTGGATGAGTTGAGGCGTTCATCATTCATTCATGTCAAGTATCCCGGAGCTTTTAATTTCTTTTCCACAGAAATATGACAAACGTTCTACTATAGCTACTGTGTACAGTATAAATTGACAACTTGGGGCAGATCGGGACGATAGTCGTTTTGATTAGACGCATGAAATGTTATTGTTACAGATGCCATTCACATAAACAACCATACTTTATACTAATTTTCGAGATGATTTTAGTGAAAGCCAACCGTCTCGGGTGGAGTAAAGCGTATATTCATTACAGCAGTCTTGAAAACTTTGAAAGGAAACTCAGATAACAACAGTTGTAAATATTTAAGCCAATTTCAAAATAGTGATATATTCCACTAGCCGGAATCGTATAATCATGACACGCTTACTAACTACCAAAACTGTAACCAATTGTGAGTCATCAGTGTGGTAAAGCAAACAACAGCCGTCCATCTAATATATGTAACTCAAACCTTACTGTTGTACGTGGTTCTCCGTTAATCATTTCCCGAAATTGCGTGCATGCTATCGGCCGCTGATGCCTCAATGATCGTTTTACAGCAGGGACTGTCTTCCATCACCCCGACACGGTACTGCTCATTGTTTTTGTTAAGACAGTAGTTGACGAATCAGAAACAGTTGGGTTGGACCATAATCCAATAGATTCAGCCAAGTGAAGTCAACCGAAGACGGTTCGTCGGTCATGTGCTTCACATCTGAGAAACGATAACGCTCTTTCAACAACCAGGTTATGTGGCGTTATCAAGTACTCCTTGTGTATAAAACAGAATGTGGTCATCTAGATGTATATGTATGATCTCATGAAATTTAGTCTTTCAACAACTTAACAGTAGTTCTGCTAATTGAATTGCATTTCTACTTCGTTTTTATTCAGGTCGACCATTTTTCTTACACCATTATCCCGACGAATTCATCTACTTGGTAACTGACCTCCAAAGTGTCGACCGTGAAGAAAAATCAACATTAAACCGGAAACAGTTGAATGAATCACACGGACAGGCGAATCAAGCGCAACTGATTATATCACCTCCGGCTAAATTGTCTGATTTCACAATGAACTGCACATTTTTGAGCAACCCACAAGCGAGTGTAAGCTGGTTTTACAAACCAACCCACACTGACACAGCGGCGAGTGAATGGTTCAAGCTGAAACCAAGTGGACTGAGAAATAACGCAGAAGCAAACGCAGAAATTCAGCTGAAAACTAAACCACTGAAACTGTTTGGTGTCCTCAATGTCTTCTATACAGTCAGCACTCTGATAATTCCCGCATTTCCTTCTGCTTATGTTTTCAATGATTTGATAAACACTTGGCACCTAGAGAGTCAGATCAGGTGTGATGACGAGGCACAACAAGCACGGTATTACCTTCCCAGTCAGAATCCGATGTATATATGGCTACGTTTGGCACAATTACATCAAATGGAATCGTCATATCGCTATGAAATATCAAACATATTCGGAAATACGGTTAAGTCTTCGAAGGTTGTACTAAAACGTGAGTGTTTTTATTTACTGCTGGTGTTTCCTAGGTATATTGTAGTTACGGCAACTTTCATGGCACTCACTTGAACTATTCTCTAAACAAGTTTACTTTGGTGTTTACTAAAGTCTGCAATACAGTAAACCTCAATGACAATTACACTTTCAGAGCGGTTGTGTAACTGGGAACTGTTTCAGATACTTTAGCACGCCCTATCTGAATAAATGGCACCTACTTTGAACGAAAGTACTGGACTAGAGTGTTGCTGTTGTAAGTGTTTATAAGCAGTGCACTTCCTTGTCCGAACCGGAGTGTTTACTCAAGATCGTAACATTCAAACTCCTTACATGATGCATATTAATCGAAATAATTCTCCAAATATTCAATTAATTTGAAGACTTCGTTCTATGTGACGGGGTCGTGGTTGCAGGGTAGTCGAATTGAGTTACAGTGTTCATTTCCCTCCAGGCAACCAAGCAGCTTGATCATTACCGACAAACGAATGTAGCGGAACATCCAGAGGTAATCAGTTGTGCGTGTCAAATTTGATGTCAGTGGGGGTGGGTATTAATAGACAAAGACATGAGTCTCACTCACAGTGCAGGCAGACGTTAAGGCTACTTATGAACTCGATTCAAGTAGTTCATTTAGAGATGGGTCAGCTGGAGAGCTTAATCAAATATGTATGCCCTGACCAATTATGCGTGGGTATTTACTACAGGTTATTCTGTGTTAAAAAAGCGTTACTAACAGGAGTCATGTTTAAAACCAGATGATGAGACAAAAATGAGAACCAGAAACAAAGCTAATTGACGGATGCGATACTGATGATCAACCAGGAAAAATATACGCAGTAACAATCGAAGTCTTTAGTTATACACAAGCTATTCCTGATTATTGGTAAACAGCCGAAACATGATGGTCTAAACGAAATGCTTACAGAATCTCAATGACTGAACATTTTCGAATACCACCGTTAGGTTTATCATTTATTTTACTGATTGAGTTCAGGTTTTTTGTCGAAAAAACACTTTGAGCGAGAGGTACATGTAGTTTACTTATTACTAGCTGTTAGCACGTCCAAATAATACTCCAGCTATACATAAAGTTTTGAAGAATATTTCACTCACATGGATATACAAAGTCTCTCAACACTAGTTCTGACCTAGGGCTGATAACACGGTGCTTCCTCAAGAAGGAAACCCTATTATAGAAAATAATCCTGTCCCAGAAACATTTTTACAAGGTACAACGTTTTGCTTTAAGTACCTCCTTTAAAAAAAAACAATTATCGCACGAAATCAACACGAAACTGCTTTGAAGACTGAAACGGACCAGTCTACCTGAGGGGTGGAAATTACACCAGTCTTGTCGGACCAAACTCCAATTTGTGTACGCACCGGATCACTAGGTTATATAAGGACATTAGCACAGCATAGCCACACATCTCTACCGCAAGCTAAGAACTGACCGTCACTCACTACGGGAACTCAGTATAAGGTGTCATGCCGACCTGAGAAATGCGCAAGAAGCAACCTAGTTTTGTTCTGTGAAACAAACGAACAATAAACTTGTACTGACGATTTTATTGTGAGGTCGTGTGAAAGTGCCAGTTTACAGGGTTGATTTGGCGGAATCCATGCGAAATTACCACTTGGACTTGCGAACGATGTTCGTCAGTGGTAAAATAGGCCAAGTTGCACTGTGCACCATGATACTGTGAAATAAAGTTTGTTTCTCTTAATGAAAAAGTGAGGACGATTCAAATGAACCAAAGCGGTTAGTCTTATCGTCACATCACCGAACGAGGTTAATGACTACGAAGATTGGCGGATGAACCAGAACAAACTAGAATTTGAACGTGTGTTCTTACTATCGTGTAAAAACAACCACTAGATATTGCAACACCGTGAAGTTTTTTTCAAAACCGTTTCTAGACCTTATCATTGTTTATCTCAGTGTTTCATTAAGGTTACTCAGTCGTCACAAGCCATGGTAATGCGATATTTTACTCGATTTTTGGGCGTTCGTTGGACTTTGAGATATTAAGAGCAGCCTTGGTGAGAGGAGTGATTTATGCGTGGGCCCACGTATATGTCAAAATCTCACCCGGGTTTACTTTAGTCTCACCAGTTGGTGGGCATGAGATTGGTTACTCTGCTTGAATAACTATCTTCAGTGAAGAAAAAACCATTACTCCCCGAGAAAGTCTGATTGACGCGGACTACTGTGCAACATTTCACAGAAGTGTCATAGGATTGTGGGACTCTTAAAGAAGTATACACCAAGTCACAGACTAGTAGACCCCAGATGGATCCAGCTGAGCGCTTGAGTGGTTTCGAATCTTCTTACGGTCCGCGTCACCTCTGAAAAGCTATGCGGTGAGCGACCCTCTAAAGAAGCGTTGAAGTGAATAATGGTGAGATCTGATGTCAGTTGTAAGCCGTTGTAAAATATACAACGTAAGGGGCACATACATCTAATCACGCTTTTTGCATCCAGATGAACGTCCCAGCTGACCTACATTAATAAACATACTCATCGAAATTATGGAAGCCGTTAAAACATTTAAGTTATGCTAAACTTGAAATAACTAAGACACTGGATTTCTTACTGGTCGAAGAAGGATTTCTTCAAACTGTCAGTCTAATCAAGCTTAACGTTTCTCTGATACTTTGCAGATCGTCCGCTTGCAATTCCTGCACCTGATGACACACTGGTACACAAACAGGCTGGACAACCAGGTCTAGAAGGTAAACGTGGAAAGAACGTAGGTCCAATGCTGTGTCAATTTTTTGCTCGACCCCCAGTAATCGAAATTCAGTGGTGGCGTCAGACAGACAAAGGAAGCAAGCTCCTTCACAAGACCCAAACACTGACCGACACAGCTCAACTGGAAGTGAGTCGATAAAATTGAAACATTATGCGATACGAACAGACTAGCTCTCCGATGAAAGAGAGCATGAAAAACTATTCTAGGTAGGAAGACAATAAATTGAGTTCTTAGCACCTGACGCATATGTTTTGAAATTATCATCAGTGGACCTACATTCCATAAACAGCTTCAAAACCCTTTGCTTGGTTAAACTTCCAAAGTTACAAAACGGACGCTAAACTGGACAGAGAGTAATTTAACAAAAAACCAGAAACCTCGATTAGCTGTGGCTTGTAATATTGGGGTCTACCCCATTAACAGATACGGTTATATCGATCATTTAGCACACTATCATGTACAGATTTTCTTTTACCAGATTCCCTCTCCACTTACTCTATTTAACTCTAGGAGAAGGTTGAAAGCACGAATCTTTCGAGATCTGATGGCTTAGGTAAATTCTTTTAGTTCGTCAAATATAAACGTACAGAAAAGACGGAAACAGATACCAGGGAACCGACTTATACTCAAATTAAATAAACGAAGTAAATCGTCCCTAGTAGACTGCATAATAATCTATGGAAATTCGTAAACTACATATATACAATACCTTTGTTCATTGTTAGCCTAATTTATTAATGACAGAAAGAGGAAAGAAGCGTTGATTTGCAGCTGGAAGATTTCTCATTTGACGTTACTGTTTTTTTTATGGCTACGTAACAGTCAATAAACGAAGAGTTTATGAAGGTGACTAACAGAGAAAAGGATCACGTTTCAGTTACGCTGATACATTTCAAATGCATTCATACTAAGAGGCGAACGGAGTGCCGCCCAATGATGTCTTTTCTAGGACAATGGTATGCGTGAATCAGATGACATTCTGTTGTGAAAAAACCGCATAGGATTTTCCAGTTTCTGTGGTTTAAATGCGTTCTGACTTGAATGAACGCCAACTGTCAGGTATGTACAAGCCATTGTTATGTGGAGAGGTAGGTTTAGAAAAACACGTTTATTTTTAAACGGTCCAAGGAATGACCAATTATGGTTGTGGTTCGATCCAGTATTCAGAGCAATAATTCCAAAGTGTTCAGAATATTCAAAATAGAAATACGACGTGATCAAATTTATTGAAGAAGTTAACAGCTATGAGGGTGTGTTCACCACCTTTACGGGTAGCACTTCAACTCAATGTTCTGGAAGATCGTACAAACACTAACCAATACCCAACAACTTTGCTCGATAAAAAATTTAAGTTTTTCATACATCCTTAACACCTCTACGCTAAGCAACCCCATCGCCTTGTTCAACCGCTGATGTCAGACACGATAAAAATGTACGTAGAGGGAAGAAGAAAGAGCAGCATCTATTTTAAAAGTGACATCATAAATCACAAATGTTTGACCGAATATTTGTATGTAAGACTGCTTGCCGAGTGGATAACGGTTTGGGTTGGCAGTACCATGGTTCCTAGTTCAGCTGGCTTTGCTTCTTCCTGTCCAGTACAAACGAGTGTTGGTGTTGGAGTGTGAAATATTAGTTCGCATCAGTTTCTAGCATTTGTGGTAATAAATTCTGTGCGCTGATTATGCTTAACCTGTGCAACTAGCTCATATTATTTGGCTAAACACTATAATTTCAATGCAGATATATTAGATGAACTAGAGGATCGATGAGAGCAACTTATCAAATCATATTTTCAGTATAAAAAATCCGACCAAAACAAGTTGATGACTATTTTTTTGTCTGCATCCTAGAAGGATTTACCGAAAGGATTCCGAATATAACTGAAACCTGTCACTCATGTTAACCACAACATACCCTTTATTGGGGATCACCTTTTTCATGGAACATTTTTAGAAATACGAATTTCCTTTTGTGATAAGTCAAAGTATGGTAACAGTTATTGGGGTTTCATTTATACTTTCTGTTTTGACAAAAAAGAGTTGGTTTCATTTTGGTTTACAAAATTTGAATCCTTAGAGCTCGCGATCCAATTGCCTGGCGTGTATGTTAAAAGTATGAAATACGTTAATAAATCATAAAAATCAAGCACGGTCTACTAATACAAATGCACGTCAATCACAACATTATTTGCACTTTCATCGTTTATGGTAAATTGTGTTGGAACACTTCTACCGTACTTTACTTATTGGTTGTGTGCTCCACCAAGATGCCCAGTCGTGAGTGAATGTAACATTATTTAAAGGGCATCCGAGTAAAGGCGGAATACGGTTGGATTAACGAAAACTAAGCATGCATAAAAGTCTGTGATTGTGACTGGCAACTCTAACGCTGCTGATAGAATGCCTACTGTTCCTTGTATACGAAATTGACGGAATTTTTTACGAGTTACTTTCGAGGTTTGGTGAGATCAGGAAAGATTGATTCAGGGCTTAAACATGTGCCTTCAGAACTCCGATCGCATGAATAGACAACACTGAAAGCAACATATGAAATTTGCCAAAGAGTAATCTAATGCTCCGGTACAATTCTAGGCTTTACTGTTTTCATGGCTAACACTAGAGAGACAACTAACATCCATGATTCAAGATTAATCAACACAACGTGAAACCAGGACGAACGGAACACACGATGTGGGGAACTTTTGTATCATAGTAAACTTTGTTCGGTATCTTTCGCACATACGAGCGAACAACTGCGTCCATACTGTGTGCTTTTACTTCTGTGCTTGGATTCGTTTTCTGGTGTCTGACATCCACTTTCATCTTACTGATTATTACTCTCATATTCAAGATGTACTGGTGTAACTTAGTTAGAATACCGCAATGGACGATTCAAGATTAACGTTGTTTTCGCAGTAGCACGACACCTTGATTTACTTTCAACTAACTTCTTCAGGTTTATTCACCTGGAAATTATGGAGACGTAAGTATTGTATCCACTGGTCCAAATTCACCGGAACAACATAACTGGTTTTGTGACTATCGCAACTATCGTTCAAATGCCATTGATTGATTCTATTGAATGGCAGATGCACGTCAACCAACAGTTTGCTAACAAGGCATTATCTATCTGTCAATCTGTTTAAACAGTGTTATTGACGGTGTTAGGAAAGAGCTATTCCGCACGTTGTTTTTAACGGCAACTGTTAGAATATTTTTTTCTTGTCGTGCGATTTGTGCAGGTTTGATGGAAAAACACTTGACACAAAATCCTTATTGACTATTACCAAATTTGTTGAAAACATAATTGAGAATGGCTGTACACAACAACAACTGAGCATCAGCATATTGTACTTTACCTTCACACTTCAATCACCGACAGATATTACGTCGTCTGCATTGTACTGTGAAAGTAGATGCACTAACTGTATGCGTATTCTTGCTGATATATTCACTGTATTCTAGAGTAACGAAGATGCAATAATCATATCGGGTAGTCCTGCTTTGAAACCTCAAGCCTTCAACTCCAATTCCAAGAGTGCAGACCATTTGTTTACCAGCATATGGAACAGCGTTAATACCGTTTATTCGGGAATGTGGGTTCGAGCTGAGGAACATGCAGAGGAAACCAGCTACATATGTGTAGCTGTGAATGAAGTCGGAAATAGCTCTCAAAAGTGGAATATCAAATATCCATGTAAGTCTGAGTACTACAACTTGCATACAAATTTGTCTGCTATTCGTTTAGATAGGAAAATCTCCAAAACCAACAGAATTGTTCTCGTTAACTTGTCCTACACACTCTACATTAATTACTTACCAATTATTTTTTTTAAACAGTTTAGCTCAATGAACCTTTTCCAAAGAAGTAAAGTGCATAGTAAAATGTGCCAAATATAGAAATATTAAAGGTCAGTGGTGTGCATCGTAGCTGCAGAAGTGCAGAACTCGTTGCTGAAGAATGGACAAATGCTCAAAACTTAAACTTTATAAGCACGACTTAACAAATATGAGATGTGGACTAGTAAGTACGAATTATGACCAAATAAACGTTAAGCGATCTGGTATCGGGCGACCGACAGTAACCAGTCTGTAGTGAAAATTCGGGGATTTAGGTTATTGATGAGTAGTAGGGGATTTTGGTTTTCATATAGATTGAACATCACCCACAATTGATCGCAGCTTTCGCATTCCCAGAGACTTTCCAGTCGGCCCCTTTCGAATAGAAGCACTAGACTCGAGTTTCGCTCTCATTAGAGCTCGTCATTAGTGTATATCATCGCCACTGCCGGGACTTGAACCACGGACATTCCGTTCATGAGGCAACCATGTTTACCACTGCGCCATTGACCTCACGTTAAGCACGACTGAATTATCATATGAGAACGCTCAAAATTGAACACCACCCACACTTGATCACAGCCTTTGATTATCCGGTCATGCCTATTGTGAGGTTGCTGGTGTTGTGGTTAACACGCTAGTTTCACAAGCACGAGGGTCAGAGTGCAAACTCCGATCTGCACAAGGATATGCACTGTTGATGAGCTCTAATAAGAGCGAAACTCGAGTCTAGTACTACATTTCGAAGAGGGCCAGCCAAAAGGCTTATCTGAATGCAAAGGCCGCGATCGAATGTGGGTGGTGTTCAATTTTGAAATAACCAGTCTGATCGCGAATATTGAACGCGGACTACTCAGCAGTAATGACAGACTAACAAAGGCTGGGATAAAGTTTGGTGTAACTAATACTTCTAACCAGATGATGAACGATCATGATTCTAAGTGTGAGGACCATAAAAGAACAAGTGAATTTGTGGGGATTCAAATGCGAAAAAAAACGAAAGACCTAGTAGGTTGAAATCAATCAAAGAAGAACAGTTCTTTGAAACGGTCTTTGGAATGATGATCGCTTGTTTATTACGACGTTTGGTCACTCACTTTCACAAAAAATATGTTACGTGAAACCTGTCAGTGGGACTAACGAAATGGCTTCTCATGAAATGAACTTAGGCCGAATAACACAAACAATGGCAACACAATGTAAAAAAAACATATGAGTGGCTCGACGAATTAGATGAGTTTGTTACAGATGCCATACAGTGTCTGTTCGAATCTAACGCAGAGCATATTGTCCCTTCGACTAGTGCTGTCAATTGATGCCTACAAATACGTAAACACGAGCGCACTAATAGGGCCTCTTGAGACAGGCATACGAATCAATGATTGCGATTATGTAACTGTCCGTTAACGTGACTGGAGATATGGATAAGCCTCCATCACACTTGGCTGATGATTCAGACAATGCGGTTAGAGACAGCTGGGTCTTGAAACGGAATCTTCCAAGTTAAAAACAGCCCCAACTATTGTTGGCACCGAATGCTGAGCCATAACAAGTGTACTTCGAGTTTATTAACGACGTTTGTACAGTTTAAACGTCCTGCTGTTTGTTCATCAGTGTTACTTTACTGGGTGGCTTGTCGGTGAAATTAAATCGGTCGAATCGATCTACGACTGGTGACACTGTCATCGAATTACAGAGCTACTAGTGAAGTATACCAGCGACAAATTTTTAGCACGCTCGAATAATAGATGCAGCTATTGAGAAATGTGTCTGTTAGAAGTTTGAACAACACCGTTAGAACACGAAAACTGGTAGATGCAAGCATTTCGTACCAAATTTACAATAACATGAAACGGTTCTTTTTAATATCGAACAGTTTAGGGGTGGGTTGGGTGGATAGTGGATTGATGTGTTAGGAAAGGTCACTAAGTCCAGGGCAGGGTCAACTTAACGAACAATTGTTTCTGAACACACAGGGCCGGCTTCAGTCGACTGATTGCGACAGCCTCAGCAAACCGCAAGAATCTTGAACTGAGATGACGTAATAAGATTCTGGATGCACAAGCCGGATCGATGACGTGACCAGTGGTCAGGATGTGTTTTACGACTGTGGACACGGGTTGTTTAAGTGTTTCAACAACATTTTACGTATTCTATGTTCAAGTGATCTGCACGACCATGTAGGTAAAGCCCTATTTTCATGAATCAGAATATAACTTGTGAGAACCTGGGGACGGCTGTGAAAACATACAATTGATACGTTTTGATATGACTGTAGTTAGGCAGCTTATATATCTATATCTATATCTATATATATCGCAACATGGAACAAGTGGGTGTTCATATAATTAGACTGATCAGATACACAACTATGCGATTCGTGTTAAAATTGAAAATAAACTGAAGATTTCAATATCACGAGTTAATTTTGAAAGTTTACGTAGTAAAACACAACAACTATATATTGATAGATTTTCTTACCTGTTCTATAAATTTGAAATTTGAATTTTGTTCGCTTGTTTTTAATTAATCATGACCCATTCGAACGTGACTGGTACTGTGTGGTTTTTCTATCGCAGCTGTTGACTCATTCTTATCTCACACTTGTTTAAATTGATGCATGTTAATTGATCATAGTCCGTGTATCGTAACCGAAGAGATCGGTCGAAATGTCTCTGCGGAGTACATCTTACGTGATTCTACTTGCGTGTTCTAAATTTATCCGGGGACATAATTGTTTCAAATTTCTCAAACAGTTATTGCATTGGATACTCTGTAGAGCACAATCAGACTAGATGATTAACTAGGTCTGCAAGTGAACTCTGAAAGTTGAACAGTTTGATTTCTTTGGACGGATGGTTCGTAATATGCTAAATGCATGCCTGTAATTTTTCCAGCTCAGTCGACTACCGGTGAACTTAGCATTTGAAACGTGTATCTCAAACTTATATCTACTCTTTCAAATTGTTGATAAGTAGTAATGAATGTTTTGTAAATTTCTCTTCAGCCGGTCCATCGAAAATCGAGGCAGTTCGTTTTCTCAACACCTCTTTTACCTCAGCCGTGTTTACTTGGAGACCTGGATTTCACAGCACGAATTTGAAATCGGCCCTAGACAACAGTACATGGTTTTCATTTGTGAAACGCGCGGGTTCCAGACAGATTCACGCCCGCTTGCAAACGTTTTTCCAAAACTGGGAGTCTGAAAGCTACTGCGCTCAAAAGTTTGTCATCGAATTGCTCGACCACGGATACCAGAAGAACACGCGTTTCATGATGGATTATGATCCAGACAGGGAACCACCAGCAATGCATGGTGCCGAGAAATTCACAACGAAGTGGGGTGAATTGCCTGAAAATCGATATCACCAAATGAAGTTCCCACCTGTACATTCAACGCTAATCAACCTGACAGGTAGTATAAATGAGACCAATCTTCTTTAACCATACTATTCTACAGAAACGGAACAGGGGTAGTTAATTTTGAGTTAGTACATTCGAAATTCATAAATATGTTGTTTGTGAGCTAACCGATTCACAAGATAGTCTAGCCATAGCAAACCACATCTAACTTGCTCATCTGAGCAGATCAATCAAAATTTTTAAGTACATAATGCAGTTAGAGAAGAATGTAATAGTTCAAGCTTGGGTCATCTCTGACTTCTTAACAGCAGCTTTGGAACTTCCTGTTTAGATGTTCTGTAATATACTTTATAAAAAGCTTAATATTGTTCATAATTTGTTAGAAGAGAGAGAAAGATATTTGTTTTTATGTGCTTGTCACTGTATTGATAAGGAGATCAGTTTCGATAACACATGGTGAAAGAGCACAGGATAATTGAAAATCACCGGAAAACTTTTAGAGTAAAACGTTTCGGACATATTTATAGGGCCAACCAGGACAATCGCACTCAACCCTTCACCAATAAGAGTTTATTCTCTGCAGTGTTAGTGACAAAAATACCATACACTTTGTTATACCAGATAGAGACAGATTTGGTGCAGTTTTAATGAAGCAAAACAGTTAGATCTCTAATATCTCATTGTCTGTTATTTTGTCAACTTTGCACAAAATTTTCCCGTTGGCAGAGTACCGCGAGAGCCTGTGAGTAAGAAGGATCGGAATTTCGCTTAAAAAAAGAATCAAAGCACTCTTGGTATGGAACTCTAAGGTATACGATAGTTTCAGTAGTCACAATAAACGAATTACTCGTTGAGTTTGACTCTAAAGTGATGACGTCACTTCTTTCGGCTTAACAAATTTCCTGGAACAAGCAACCCATACATAGTACTGCTGTATCTGCATTGAGAGCTGAGTTTATAGAAAAGAGGTTCACAATTCAGCTGTCAACAAGACCAAGTGGACGGCGTCTATGGTTAGATCCAAAGCGAAAGAATGGTTAGTGTTTGTGGGCCAGGGTGATGATAAGTATGCTGGCATTGAATCTCGTGTATATGGTTATATGATAATATTTCAAGGTATGTTATAGTTTATGAACGAAGTCAAAAATTTTGGTACCTCAACCGAGAGATAAATCAATCCAACGTCATTCACATTTGGTCACAGATTTCGCATTCCGACAATAGTTTTAGCTAGGCCATTTCAAAAGGATGAAACACCATTAACACAGTCACATTTGCGTTGACGCAGTTTCAGCGTATGTGGTAGAGCGCTTTCCGCGTTTGTGCATGGTGTTTTAGTCGCTGGTTCGAATCCAGCCGAAGTCCTGACTTGTCACAATTGGGTCTGATCTAAAATCATAAATTTGCCAAACTACTGAGTAGTAATATGTATGATTAATCGAAAACATTAAAATTTAAGCATGTTGATATAGCTAACTGATCCAAAGTTAATTTTGACGCATCACTACTGCCATGTTTTGATCAAACTACTTACTGAACAGAGCACATGCACTCCAATAGACAACCAAAGATGACTCGGAATATTATCCTTTAGTCGATAGATAAGGGTTTAACTGAGGCAGCAAATAAGAAATTACCGTTTATAGACCATTCCGTTAACTGGAGTAATAGTTATTGATCACAACTACCGTGGGGCATACTAAACTTCCTCAGATTACCTTTATTTGAAGTTTGTAGACGTTTATGCCGTGTTACGTAATGACAATTTTAATCATCAGACTGATGGCGCAGCAATGGAGTAGCCACTGGAGCTCGTACTCGCAGACGTGTCTAAATCATAGTTGGAAGAACAAAAGACAAAATCCACTCGCTTCACGATGTTCTGTAAACGATTTACTGGCTAACAATGACATACTGAGTAGCACTACACATAACTCGATAGTCCTCAACCGAACGTTTTCTTTCCTACAGATCAAGAAAATAACAGTGGAGATAGATCAATTCCGAAACGAATACGTAAGCAGTAGTGTTAAGAGACATATCTCACAACGAAACGGTTAAGGTGAACCACGTCATATCGATCGATCGATCTAATTTCGGTTGAACCGATCTGCCTTATTCAACTGAGTCGATTAGATTGCACCCGTGCGAATGAACGACTGCACGCTATCGGAATCGTAACACGATTCGTTCTAACGCCCTGACTGTCATATATGACCGTCTGGTCTGATTCACTCTGCGTCTTGTCGGCCACTTATGGGAATATGTAGTTAGAACCCATGTGGCTTAGTGTTGACTGATTTCTCCGAAAAACGATGTTACCACATTTTTTCTCCATCTCAGTTTTGAGCCAAACGATTGGGCGTGTAATAAAAAGGGAGCTTCGGTAAGTATGCTGATTGTACAAATTTCTTATCAATGAGGCTGAAACTGTATCCCCTTGGACCCTAACCAGTAGGATTTGTAGACTCTGTTTACTTGAGACAGTCAGGGTAGAACCAACTTTTATTCACCAAGCGATTATTTACAACGCTTATTTCGCATGTTTTGTTTCGAAGTGCTATAGAAAAAGACAAAGACGGATGACACCAGGAAGTGACCCGCAAACGCGTATGCATACCAATACCATGTAAAGATGTAGATGTATTCATACTCAACAAACAGGCTAAAATTTGCCATAAGAAATATATTCGACACAGCTGAATTAAACAAATCAGTCAGATGATACGTATGGTTCATACACCAAGAAAAAGCCCAAGCTACTCACTCACTATCTCTAACATTATTTACGAATTCATTCTTATATTCGGAATCAATAATTTTCGCTGAACAGTGAGAATGCTTACGAGAAGTATTTCGCGACTCATTCTAGAGCGGCCTCTGCACACAAATTAACACCGATGCTCAATCTGCTACTACGCCATATTCAAAGAAACAGGACGTGTTATCCAATGAGAATGAAAATGCTTCTTTTCATGTTTTGCAACTTCTATCCAGTAAGCATAGGTTGTTCTAGGGGTAGCTAGTCATGGATTTCTGTTAAGTTTTCCGGTTAAATTTTCTTGTTAGTTCAACTTATTCTGTTTTTATGGATTTCATTCACTGTTCCTAATTCTTCACAGTGTAAGCACGTTGCCTGAACTTTTTTTTTCGCCTCTCATACATCCCATTTTAACTCAGTGCCAGATCGATATTGCTCGATTTGGCAATACCTCTCTCAGTGTGTAAAACATTTTATTTTTAACAGTATGATAACCTAACCAAAAGGTGAATATATTAATTATATCCCCGCCTGCTATCCTAATCAATTAGCCAAATACGTCATATATACGTGTATATCCACCTATTATAATCCATGAGGTCGGCCAAAACCCCTGTTTACAGTAGTCTACTTAATTTCAACAGATATGAATCTCATTTACGTCAGATTGTAACGGCAGTTTAAGTTTTTTGTCCAAACTGGAATTTCTATTCCGTCTGTCATGAATGTGTCAAGTAGTATAGAATTTAGACGTTCAGCCACAGTCTCACATGAATAGTGCTCAGCTTGTATGACCATTTCAATGGAAGATACAGTAATCTCTTTTGTTCATCCACATCAAATCTGAGTGCATAGATTGCGTTGTAACGTGAGCGGGTTAACTTTCTAATAATCAACGACGAAACACTGCATACCAAAATTACTAGATAACCACATAGTCACCAACGTTTGCACTCAACTGTACAGACATTGTGGTATACTAAAACGCAATAGTGTAGACGCACATTAACCAACGAAGCCCCCTAGATTACAGACGCCATGCAACATCACCGTCAGTTGGTATTGGTAAAAACGCCATTTTGTTGAGGGAAAGACTAGATCAATACTTGTGGCACTAAGTAATCTCAGTTTTACTAAGTTTCCATGGATTATTTTATGGACAAGAAGCAGCAGTAAACAGAAGAAATCCGTCTGTGTCAGAAACTCCTGTTTTTCTGCCGCTTGGCTAGGCTCTGTTTTTTAGTTTTTGTTTTAGCGCACTTAAACAACCTGTTACACTCAGATGGTCTTTGTAACAAATTAGATATTGCGTCTGAGTGTTGTCCTAACTGGTTGCTGTGATGACATGACAGTCTGTTCATGTGTCCGATATTCATTAGCCGTAACCTTCCGCTAATCACTGACTGGCCTTGGATCGATGAGTTCATCCAATTCAAGCCTTTTACAAGCATTGCCACCATTTTATGGGATTCCTCGTCATAAACGCCTCTCTAGTACTGCCACTTGTTAGTCACACTATTCCATTTAGCTCGCAGTTTATCTTCATAAATGTGGAAGCCAGTATGAATACCGAGCCAACCAGTTACCCAGGGACAGGAAAATATATAGTCAATGTAACAAAATGTTCCCATGCTCCCAAGAGATACAAGTATGTTTCATGTAGCATTTTACTCATGTCGACTTATTCATCGTTCTGGCGGATCTGTTGTAAAACCTTCTTCGTTAAAGGTTTCTTCACGATTGGCACTTCCAACGAAATGATAGTCAGCTGATAGCAAATATCACCATAACCAATCAAGTTTAAGAAAATTAGCACTGTATAGCATACATAGGTCGACAAGATATCGCCATGAACCGGGCTTATTTACGTTCACATTTAAAATAAACTCTGCACACACCTTTAACATTCTTTGAGACCACACAACGCCGACTGATGTACCAACTCGTGTAGGTCATCCAATAGTGGGTACGACAATAGATCGGAAGGTAAAGCAATATAGAAGTCACTTTTTCGTCTCGGTATTTAAGTTAGGATGCTGACTTGCTGAGCATTCAGTCCCTACTATGAAGCATTTTTCTGCAAACGCCCTGGAATCATTGTAGTCACTGGAACTGTACAGACTAGAGGAAGCAATCAATGCTTATGTACACTTGACCGTATCGGATATTGTTGTATTCCTTATCGGATGCAATCAACAGTAAGCCGTACAGGTTGTAACAGTTGTAGAAAGAACAAGTGGGTCAGTGGAAGTACAAACTACGTTGTCCCCTTTTCCAAGCGGTGGCCTCATTTTTATGTGCGTGGACGAATGAGTCGTTGGTCGTTGATGGCGCGACCAATCAGAACGCAGCTGGAGTCTCAGCACGAGCGTGGGGCACACAGGCGGCCTTGACGCGTATACAACAGATATCAATAAAAAGCACGTAGTGAAGGTAGTACAAGCAAGGTGACAATCAACAAAGAACTGAATTTCAGAAACGGACGAAGAAATGACAACAGGTTTACAGTGATCAGATCATACGTATAAGGCAGGTAGGAGTAAACCATTGTCATCGGTCACAGATGTTGTGTACATTTACAGACATACGCTAACATTCACAGTGAATAAAGTAAGTTAGTGTGGCGACGTGCGTCATTGTAAATGCCAGTTATTCATTCAGTTATTAATTCTCATTTGCCTCCTCATGCGACTTCCTGAACTATCTG
The DNA here is from genome assembly GCA_014338405.1 of Paragonimus skrjabini miyazakii. NCBI lineage: Eukaryota > Metazoa > Platyhelminthes > Trematoda > Plagiorchiida > Troglotrematidae > Paragonimus > Paragonimus skrjabini miyazakii. The sequence goes on from JTDE01000827.1 coordinate 162,123, forward strand.
AAGTTCGGTACTTGGAGTAGATATGTTTGCAGCAATGTTGGCAATTGGCAGCATGAACAAGAAGGACCAATTCACTCTTTTTATTTGACCAGATAGCATCTCATGCATGGACTGATTCACCGTCAGCTCATATTGTGAAACTTCTCCTTTCATTTCTCCTAACTTCCTAAAGCGAGATCGTCACTCGTCCGTCCACTTTCCACACTACAATCCGGCGCCAATCTCTTGTCGGTTAAATGGCTGAGCCTGACAGAATTGTGCTGAGTTAGGTGAATTACTGTTGGCCATACGCAAACCCGATTGGGCAACGGGAAGTAAAAGATTTATTGGTCTGTCATCAAATTTCGTAAACGATGGTTACAATCATATCGACGCAGCACCTCGTTCAATCCACAACAGGAGACTAGCTACCCAACTATTGTACATCAGTTTGAGCGCAGCAACTCTGTGAACCATCTCGTCCATTTTTCAAATCCAGAAGTGTACTGCATTGCCTACGTTTAATCGTAATTGTTTAATTTAAAACCCATTCCATCCAGAGTTAACTGACTTCCAATCTTTATCACACATCACAGGTCTGCTGCCTTCTCATTTGTACTCCGTGATTGTCCGGGGAGTAAATCAGTGGGGAGAAGGAACACCATCGGAAAGAACATTTTTTATGACTGAGAGTACGTTTCAGTTTAAAGTTATTCACACGTATTTGTTTTAACATGAAAGGTGTGTTAGCATGAATACACTACGTGAAACCGAATCAGTCAGGAAAACTGTATACACCCGAAGAGTGAATATCCAGTGTACAGCTTCAGCTATCAGTATCCATATGTGCATTACTTGCTAGTTACAACACTCCTGAGGAAGGCCACCCGAGGTGGTTGAAACGTAGAGTATTACAATTTGCTTATAACGTTGTGTTATTCTCAATCCATTTATCAATAGCGTGCGTTAGATAAGATCCTGCCAACTGTGTGCGTAAAGATGCATGCCTTCTATTATCTCCTCATCGCCGCATCATACTAAGCTACCAGAACCACTGAAGTGTCAACACAAGTTGTTTGTGAACAAAAAAATGCGGACAAATGTGTTTCCAATTGATACTGTATCAAAGAATTGCCGAATATGATAAATGACTACAAACCTGATGCGTTTATGACGTTCATCTTGCGATCCATCTCGAGTAGTAAGGGTAACCAAAACTGAATGAAAAATTAGTCAACGTCGCGCACCAATGTGGTGATTACCGGATCAATAATTACAAGTCACCGACCACTTCTTATTAAAAGACAATGAAATAACTGAAAACGAATAACGACGTTGTGGTAACAAGATCGGACAACGGACGACAAATAGTTTTCACGAACAGAACAAACTGTTTCAGTCGATGTGAAACAAATTCAGTTGCGGAAAACAGAGAAACCTACTGTAAGAAAAATACTCAATTGGTAGAACGAAATAGTTTCAACAGTGACGTTTCAGATCAACAAATGCACGAACACCACGTTTGCATGGATCACCAAAATTCCCATATCTTATTGAGACTAACCTGATCCATGTTCAATTCTCTACTAATACTAACTCACTAAGTGTCTCTCAGAACTATTGGAGCAAATCGGTAAAAGGTATGATAAGTTCCGTTCAAAAGAAGGCCCCGAATAACTAAAGTACATCATAGACAAACATTACACATAGTCGCCCATTTTCCTTCCGTTGGATGAGAGCACTGAGCATATTTATAACTGTAACAGCAAGCACAATTTCACCTACTTTTTAGTGCTGAACAGTGGAAAAGTCTTTTTAAATTTTGTAAACACAATGTGAAATTTTGTTTTGCAGACTTCAGTTACCATGACATCAGTGAAGCTGTTTGAAAGAGTTCCTTGCATTCTGTTCTGGTGGATTTTTTCACATGTCCCATTAAAACTAATGATACTAGTTCACTAGGTGACGTCCTGGTCAATGCGGACGACCTACAGGATGCAACATAATTGTTTGTGGCAATGAAATGAACACTCAACTATAGTAAACTGACGTTAGAGCAGCAACGTTCACAGTAAACTCTGACTGTAGATATTTTAGTAACTATAAGAAACAGGGCATCGATTGTATGGTCAGTTTACTGATCAGTGGTCAGTACACTCACCTTTATGTTTTCTGTCCGACCGCATACACAAGTGACTCGGTGCACGCAAGTTTTGAAAACGATATAAATATGCACCAGTGATAAGCTATGAGGAGTTAATTCTCCACTTACCTCTGAAGAAGAGCAGATATCGATTACCATTCATAAGAAAATACGTAGAGCCCAAATAGGAAAACGTTTGTTCCATAACAAAACCTAAGGAGAGTCTTCCCACAGATGTCATTCATGGGCGATACATATGAAAGACAACTGACGCGGTACCTGAACGCAGTCATCTTCATGTCATGTTAGGCTGTTCAACTTCTCGTAATACGGCCACCAGTTCAATTATACCAGTATCACCGGGCAACAAGATCCAGAGTGATCCGGTAACATTCACACGTTTTCTTGTGGTTGTGATGATCGTTACATAAGGAGGACTAATCGAACGCTGAATACTCGGATTAGCGAACATATCCGGAGGTGGTTGCATACTCAAGTGGCTGTCCTGAATATGTCACTTGTCACACAAAACAGAACCTCATTCTCATCAGTCGCTAGGCGCATTTTCGAGACAGACCACACGGTGGACGTCTCCAACATGTTAAGTGTCCGGTTCTGAAACAAAAAAAAGCAATCTACGGTTTGCTGATTGTCTGCCAGAAAAAACGTCATTCTACTATTGTGTGTTAATGAACATCTAGTGTTGACCTTTAGGTTGTCCACATAACTCAATATGACGCGACAAAGAAAAACTGGTGTCAAGTACCCTTCTGTGTATAGAGAGTTATCGTGAGAATATTTGTCACCCATTGCATTCATTTTCTATGATAGCTAGCTAATATTCACAGGGGGACACTAATGAAGACAGAATTGTGTTTCAGCAGTAATATAAAGTGTATGAAAAAATCGAGAAGAGCAGGTTAATTGATGTGATAGAGGGAACATACAATTGTACAATTAAAACAGGATGCATAACGTATGATAGAGGTTTTAGACACAATGTATTTAATATTAATGCCTTCACTTTGTTCAAAAAATTTCCACATTAAGTGGCTACGTAAGAATGCTAGATAAAATACCACATATTCGATAGAAGACTTGGAAAAAGTTTCACAATCAACAGAAAAAGGACAGCCAGTTGCAAAATAATTCTGATAACGTTGGAAACGAACAATATTGACAAAAATTATATCGGTGAAGTAACGAGAAATTGACCACACTGCACATTGACATCAAGTGAAAGGACAGAGGAAGTACTAGTGGGATAAATATATATGGTGCCGCGATTGACCTTACACCTGACTATAGCAGGCGATACAAGAAAGCAAGAGAAAGCGAAAGAAACAATAAAACTTAGAGACAAATAGTAAACTAGATATTACAATGCAGCTCCATCAATAACGGGAACAAAATTCCATTTCCAAAAGTGTTTGTAACTAATGTTGTGCATGGTTGCGTTGTCTCACATCTGGTGACCAGTGTCAAGTAATTTCACTCGGCGTACCTGTCCTATGTTTCAAAGTTTGCTAAAAGCTGTAGACTTGGTTGTCTGATAATCATTTTCTGTCGCCAGTGGTTGTGTTGTACGATGCACACACTGTGACAGACGCTCTATTTGTATACGGAATTATTGGAATAATATTAATAATAAGATTCAGCAGTGGTACTGTTGCATTGATTACTTTTAAACACAGAGTACTGTGAAACCATCAACGACGAACCGTGTAAGTTATATAATTAGCCCACATAAAACCATGCTGACTGCAACAGCTAACAAGGCTTCAACAATAACGACTTCTGAGTACGTTCCGTGTTGATGGGATCTAGGATCGTAGGGACAAAATACAAACAATAATCGAAGACCTACCATAAATAGGACGTAGCAGAAGGCAGATTAGACTAAAACAATACAATACAATTCAAATCATGCATCCCTGATATTTTTGGAAATAGTCCATCAATAGCAATGCAAGTTATTCAAATGAAGCCACTCATATCGGCTAATTATTTGAAAGTTTTCCGTGACCAAACAGTACCAAACAAACTAGAGTCAGAACTAACTCACGTTGAAAATCAGTAGGGACGTAACAATTCTAAATAAGGAAATATTTCGTGCAGTATATTAAGCGGCCCTTCAATAACATCAGCACAAAGACGGAATTCCCACCAAAATTCACTCTATTGGAAACTGAGGGTATATTCTTAGTAAACATCCAAACCAAATAATCACCTAACAGATCCGATTGCATTGACTGATTATCGGCTTAGTCTAGTCGGATAACGCGTCATCTCCTTTGTTTTCATGATGTTGCTTTCTTGAAGCAATGACGCCGCGCGATTTCGCGACGGTTTATCGTGGTATGACTGTTTTTACGATGCTATTTGCCGCGTTCCATCGCGTCATTCAACGTACATCGTTGCTTGGTGGTCAAGTCGCCTGATTACGGGTGAATTCGTCTAGCCCAAATGAGTGACTTGAATTTGTGTTTGCTAGGAACAGTCATCAGTTTCAGCCACCACTACACAATTCGCAAATGATATGGTTATGAGTCTATCTAGCCACTTGGTAGACAGTTCCACAAATGTTACCTTAACAAGCCCACAACTAGGCACGTCACGTGACAAATTTATCGATTTCCCTTTTAGAAGTGGAGATCCAGGTGCCTTCAGGAATTCTGCTGGACATGACTCGTAAAGCAATTCGCATTCCACAAGCCAATCCGGCTCTATGTGCTGTGCTCCAAGTTTCCAAAGATAACGACAATACATGGATCCCCCTCAGGGCGCCTAGAACTCACCCACCAAAGATTAGCATCAATGCGCTTCAGTCCGTGCCTTACCACATGGATTCGACCTTCGCAAGCACGTGGTCCATTTGTGTACCGCTTTCGTGGAACGAGTCTACAGATCTACCCCTGACCATGACTGGCACATATCGTTTGAAAATATGTAACCTGGGCTCGGTGAATGAATGCAGTGAAGCCATTTATCCGGAACAAGGTGAGTCTGATTGACTGCACAGTGCACACAGACAGCAGCAAGATACAAACATCATCTCTGATAGCATTTGATGTCGTAACTTTCCATGTTACAGCTTTGTCAGGAATAACGAGGTTTCGTCAACTAGCGAAGAGAAAAGTTTCCACAGTTGCACGTACGGCAGTTCAGTTAAATTTTAGAATGTTTCATTTAACCTGATGTGATCAACGGCCAACTTCAGCCGACGAGAAAAACAAGCCGAACAGCTAAAGACAGGCACGTGTCCAACAACCGTTCTTACTGGACAACTGACACAGACATATGGACTGTTATCGCGATTACTGATAGACACCGAATAAAAAGGAAATTAACAGACAGAGGCTAATAAATGAGACAGTAACATTTCGAAATCTACATTGGTTATTCCAATAATTCCGTATACAGATAGAGCGTCTGTCACATTGTGTGCATCGTACAACACAACCACTGGCGACAGAAAATGATTATCAGACCACCAAGTCTACAGCTTTTAGCAAACTTCGAAACATAGGACAGGTACGACGAGTGAGATTACTTGACACTGGTCACCAGATGTGAGACAACGCAACCATGCACAACATTAGTTACAAACACTTTTGGAAATGGAATTTTGTCCCCGTTATTGATGGAGCTGCATTGTGATATATAGTTTACTATTTGTCTCTAAGTTTTATTGTTTCTTTCGCTTTCTCTTGCTTTCTTGTATCGTCTGCTATAGTCAGGTGTAAGGTCAATCGCGGCACTTCAAGCTGAACATCACCCACAATTGATCGCAGCTGTCACATACCCATAGACTTTCCAGTCGGCTCATTTCGAACAGCCGAAGCACTAGACTCGAGTTTCGCTCTCATTAGAGCTCGCCAGTAGTACATATCCTTGCCACTGCTGGGACTAGAACTCTGGCCACACTTTTCATGAGGCAACCGTGTTTACCATTGCGCCATTGACCTCACACGTACAGTCTACATGAAAACCAAAATCCCCAATTACTTACCAGTAATATATTTATTACTTTGAATAGAACGTGCTACCCGTGACTGTCAATGTGTTCTGCAACAGACTAGAAGTGAGACAGTCAAGTTAATCACAGATCCTCCGTGTATGTTGGGTAGATTCTCGAAGCCATGGGGTCTGGAAACGCATCAGATCGCCTCCTCACTTTTGTAATTTCGTAAGATGACGACAGTTCATACACTCAGTAGACAAGGTCTGATAAAACAGGTTCCAGTGCACCATAGGGATATCAATGTGCCCGAAAAACTTGTTGATTACGGCCACGTTGTAACAGTGCTCGTAGTGTAAGTAATCATGCGGTAGCACGCATACACAAGCTTAATTTGAACTGCAGTGTCAAGCACAAGCCTAATATTCTACCGAATGACTTCGGATATCTTTTTACGGATGAAAACTGTCTTTAAAAATACCGGCCTTCAGTGCCCCGGAATACAATCCGTTTCTTACCTGGCCTCCAAATGTCAACACTTTACCCTTGCAGATCTGCCCACAATGATGCTTCTACTGATCGGTGCCTTCTGTATCCTAACTGTCTGCGTGCTCATCACCCTATTCATACATTTCACCTGGACACGGGTTCGACGAGAGAGAAGACGCGGTTTTTTTCTGTCCAACCGTAGTCAGCCTACCTCCTCATCACCATCCTGGTTCCCTGCCCCAGTCAATCCTGTGCCTGAGGATGTACTTGGTGAGGATCCAGGAACGTGGGAATCCACTGGAGAATCGTGCCTATTCTCAACACACGTAGGTGGTTGGAACAACCTTTACGCGCAAGACTCCACCGATCAGTAAATGGTGCTGACAAGATGGGAGGTTTACGGAAACCGGTTTTTCATCCCATATCCGCTTGGTAAATGCCAATATCAGACAGTATGATGTTAAGGGTAGTCTAGAATCAAATATTCTTTACCCTACTGGGAAATGGAAGTACATAGTTTTCATTGGGAATCAATGATAAACCGAATTCAAATGACTGTTAGGTGCATTTCTCGCGAACATAACCTTGACAGCTTTTGGTTACATATGTGCTCGTCCTTTTGTCTGTATGCAATCATATGTATACATATTTTCACATTAATTACAACTTATTTTTTTGCCGGACTCAATAGACTTTTTTAGATGGTAAGCACAATGACTGAATGTTGCAGGATAAAGGTACCCCTTCCCCTCGGAGTAAGTAAGGCCGCGCTAAACAAATCTCAGTATACCATTAATATCTCCTGGAAATAAGTCCCATATGTACACCTTCCATTTCTCCACATTTGTAGCAACAAATTAATCGAAACAGCGTAACGATCGGGGTCGAAGCACTGCTTAACAGATTGTAAGCATCACTGAGAAACTCATGCGAAGACAAAACTCGGATCAAATGCATTCTAAGTAAGCGAGTGAGGCAACAGCTTAGGGAGAAGGTACACAGTTAACCGGCGCGTCACGAAAAGTGTGAAATTGGGTTAAGGATGATAGGGAAAGAGCATGTCCTTTCACGGAAGATTCACCTTTTTTTGATTATATCATTCAGGATTAGATATGACGGTGGTCTTACTACTGTGAACAGTTTATACGGGGTGCAGAAAGAATAATTGTGAACTTCAGCCGGGTCCACAAACGTAGCCGGTCAGATTACGAGCTGCAACAATCTGGTTTAAACATTGATAGTGTTTACATCGCGAGGTGTTCGCTGACAGTTGACGCGTGTATCCGACTGCCCAAACCCACACAAAACTAATCAATGCAACAGGATTTCGAACTCAGGGTCAATGACACCACGCGACCTTAAGAAAGCCTGAATAGAAGGGCCCCAAATAATACAGAGAAAGATCGCAATGCTGATTGGCAAAGTCAACGTCCTTTGTTTAATCCCTGGTTACCCTGAAAGTTTTTGTCAGCGTCCAACTGACCAATAAGGTTGAGTGTTAGCAAGCATCTGTACGCTTTGTTGGGTTCGTAATAACAATGACGATGAAAAATGTGTAACTAACAGCGAGCCCAGATGATCTGACGAACGTACTGCTAATCAAGTGAGCGGGTGAGCACGTGCCTACCGATTGTCCGCATCGCCAACTTTAACACAGTTGGGTTGGCCAGCCTATCCCAAACAAAGGAAACATGGACACTGCTCCAGCGAGTTGAACAGAAATAAACAGAACTGCGATGCATAAACTAAGAGTCGATGGCTGCGTCCAATCGTTGAAGAGATTTGTTGCCTAACAGTGAACAGATAATCCGGCGAAATTCGGTGTACTGACTCGGACGGAAAGCTAAAACGGATGTTCCCAAGAGTTGTTGAGATCAACAAGAGGATAACAACTTTCAGACTTTGAGATAAATCAATACACAAAATGCAAAAAGTGCGCTTGATTAGAAAAAGAAACAAAAAGTGAGTCTTAGATGGCTTTCCGACAGAGAAATCGACCCATTTACTGTTCACCATTCACTGCAACAAGTTTCAATGATCGTATCAGCTCTTCAACTTCGTGTTTTCGTTGTAGTTTCTTCAACTGATCTTTGTTAAGTAGTTCCCCAAGAGTCTGCTTCTCTTCAATTGTCTCGATTTGTCTGAGTCGACGTTGTTCCACACGCAACCTGTGCTCCAAGCTCGACTGGTCCGAGGCCAGTGAGTTGGTAGGAGCCGACACTTCCGCCACAGGATTTGACAATGTTTGCGAAACAGATGTTGATGTGACGGCTCCAAGCATTGCATCAGGGACTAAATAATGACAATGAAATAGACAAGTGACAACGGAAAAGCAAACAAACTTTAAAAAAATAACCATGGAATTTCGAGTAGGCAAGGCAAACGAGACGAGTTAATCGACGAAGGTTTTTCGTTGCATGGCTAACTATTTATCACTCATCGGTAGTAAACGATGCGAAGGATCTCGTCCACGTTAGTCGATGATCATTCTCATAATGATACAGTAGTTATATGACACTAGTTCACAACAATCAATGACAAACTCGCGATTTCTTATGTACATGACATTGCAATAATGAGTGCCTAACACAACAAACCACTCAAGTAGTTAACATCACAATGGAATAGCAACAAACAAGAGGATATGTATGCGTCTGAACGATACCGTATGTCGATGCATGGAACGTATCTTATAGAACGTTAGATTGTTTTTCGGTGATAATCACTTTTTGACGTAGTAGTGCATTCGCATTTACAAGCAAAATTGATGTATGGTTAGAACCATCCAAAAGAAACAAACAACTTATGGTAAAATTGACACTGTGATTCCGTGTTGTTGCTGGACTCTATGTGAAACGACAAGTTGACAGCATAACCTGTGAGTATGAGCTTACACGAGGCAACAAAAGTACACAACAACTGAACCACACTAGAGGTAAACAGCAGGTAAACTCAAGTGGTGTTCATACTTACTTGACAGGTCGAAAGTTACTTAACATACACTTTTAGTGGGGTTGCTCAAATGGCACTGCACTGGATCGTGTGAGAAGCAATCAATCCGAATATTTTTGGGGCACTCGACTCGCCGCCGTGAATATGAGAATGTAATGAATAAGTAAACTGTTGATGTTATCGATTACACAGAGATAACCATGTGTAGAATGTGATAGTAAATGAGTTGGTCGTCTTAGATTGCTAACTCGACAAAGCATTTTCATTAAATCTTCCGCAAAATATTATCAGGTGTCCAAAAAGCAGATACACCCAAATTTTGATCAAATTCGATTTTCTATGTGGATACCTTATCTTCCTCTCAACAGTTTTAGTTTCGTAGCCACGTCTCAGATTGACTACATTTCTCAAATTCGTTTCCGTACAACAGTTAGGACAGTGGTTTTCACACTTTTTAGATTAGCTTCTTAAGTTCGATCAGACATTCCCATTAGCTTCGTGAGTGCAACGTTAACGTCTCCTCCCTCACTAATTGTGCAGTACGGAATAATGTAATTGTGAAATCTAATTTCAAATTTAACATTTACCCTACTTATGTGTTAAGTGTAGTATGCTTTTATCTCCAAATTTAACGTGCTCTTTGGTTTCCATTATCCGTTTTTACTCGCAACTGTTTGATATACTAACATTTAGTTGAGTTCCATGAACTCTATTTCGGCCGTGAAAAATTGGACTGTATCTCGTTTATATTCAGTTTTCTATCGCAGTCTACCATGTTTGTTTATCTGAATAACAGTAACGCGTGACATATCTTACCGTCCGAATTTACTGCACGATTTATCACGTGTTTCCGTTGCCCTGTTGTGTGCATTTGTAAACCTGGTCGTAAGATACTGTTTATGTAAACTGTTTATTATTGTATCTGTAAAACCAAGTTCGACAACAGTATATATATATATATATATATATATACGTATGGTCTTCTACCCTCTGCCCATTTAAGATATATACATGTATATCCAACCCAGACCGTGCGTAGGCTAAGCTACCTGCCACGGTGTGAATAACAGTTGTTGTCGTATGTACTATCACAAGAGGTATATTGGATCACAATAAAATTCCGCAGTGCGATAGCACATCACAATGGAATAGTACACTGCTTCACAGCGCAAACCTTCGTTTTAGACAGGTTGTGAAATAGTCACAGAAATCCACTCTAAACTTCTTGGCAAATAAACTTTACTGATGAATAGTCGGAGATTTGGTTAATTTCAAGTTGAACATCACCCACAATTGATCGCAGCTGTCGCATTCCCATAGACTTTCCACTCGGCCCCTTTCAAAAAGAAGCACTAGACTCGGGTTTCGCTCTCATTAGAGCTCTTCAGTAGTGCATATCACCGCCACTGCCGGGACTAGAACCACTACTGACGAGCTCTAATGAGAGCGAAACCCGAGTCTAGTGCTTCTTTTCGAAAGGGGCCGACTGGAAAGTCTATGGGAACACAACAGCTGCGATCAATTGTGGGTAATGCTCAACTTGAAATAAACTTTATCCAACGAATTTCAAAGCACTGCTTTACTCGAGGTTTTCTAGCATCCGTTGATTTAATCGCAAGTTAAGACGGTAAACTTTTGCCCATCCCGATTCAATTGGAAGAAAAGTCGAATTGAAGCAGATCTCTTATCAAAGCTGGTCGACATTTTATGGGTCTGCCCAGACAGTAGTTTCGGTTCTCATTTTCAAGACATGCTGTCTTCAAGAAAGCAGATACACTTATTGCTGATGAATGGTTAATTATGTTACATTCTTCTTAGTGTAACAATACTTACGCAGTGAAGCATGGTACCATGAGCATAAAAAATAACTATCATTCATAAGATAACCACTGTCTTTCGGTTAAGAAAGATTCATAGAAGGTGTCTTCAAAGAAGGATCATCCCCATAGCCCAACGGTTAATCGCAATTGTTAGTGTCGTCATATACGGCTAAAAAAACCTTGGGCGTTACTCATAAACATGATGTAACCTAAAATGTATCCCGGGTAGATTTGAGACACTGGCTTACACAGTTCCTGGGGTTCCAGAGGTGTTATGTCCTTCTCTTTTTAATTAAACCATGCCATCAGCTTTTACGCAAGAAGTCCCTAATCATCCGGACATACACTACGCATATGTCTGCCCACTCAAATAAAGATCGGAACATTCCAGACAACCATGGCCCTAACTCACGACCGGTTTATTGACAGTCAGCGTCGTTAACAGTGGGTTGTCAGAAATTCGCAAATAAGCAGCTTAGACGGACAGTAATCCTATCTTTTGCAGCAAAACGACCAGCCTGCCTAATGAAAATGCCTAATATGCCGAAGTTGTTTAAAAATAGGCAAGGACCTTTCCAGCTGATCCCCGTTACAACCGTTGGCTCAAAATGCGGCAGCCGTTAATATTGTAACCATGACCCTACGACATGGAATACTGTGTGCAACTTTAACCAACAGCGTAGCTACATATTGAATAAGCAAAATAAGTAGCGAAAACTAAGAACTTAAAATCAAATGTACCTGTTCTTATAGGGTCATTCGTATGAGGTTCAGTATCCCTCTGAAACTTTATCTCATCTTGTTTTACTTTCTTCCTACGCCTCTTTTTTGTCGTCGACGGGGTTACGTCTGAGGCGGTTGGTGTGCTGGCCTGGTCCGGTCGCAGATGTAGTAGACCACCAACGCGCTGTTTCATTAATTCGGCCGCAGCAGCGTGAGACAACCCAGGAATCACGTGCTGTGATTGACGTTCGCGAATTTGAGCGGCCGTGGATTTGTAGCTACACTCGAACGAAAGGAAAGCGAGCGAAAGAAGGTAAAACAAAAATAAAAAAGAAATTCAAGTCCTACCATACAGAGGGAGATCATTTGCTCCTAACTACCTTCATTCAGAAAAACTAAACCTGACGGCAATATGAGTTGAACTTCAAGCCTATAGATCAGAACAGAGCTCAACCCGGTTCGGAGCTGTTAAGCAAAACCCAACGGGTAACTCTTGCTCCTTCATGTGCAAGATCTAGTTAATATAGTCTATCCGTTTTAACACCAGTTAGGTCTTTAATACCAGGCTGCTTACAATACTGATCCCAAAAGGTATATTTATAACATCAGCATATTCATCGGCAGTCTCATTACTTATGACTAATGAAAACAAACAAGGATGAATCTCGGATGGCGCTACTCTTCAAGTTCTGGGGCAATAATTAACAAAACATTTAGTAAAAGTTGGCTCATAGAGAAATGAAGGGTGATTATCGGTGAATGGTTGAGCAATACGACCACCCCCTTAGGCTGGATTTTCCTTTTTGCATCACAAAATGTTCATCACCATGTGACAAACTGGGTCACATATGGAGGGAATGCTGCCAAGCTATCCAAACCCAGACAGCAGCAGTCGAAACAACCGAGCTCGAACTTGCGACCCTGTTATTGGGTAGTACAGCGTCACATGAATCGAGCCACCACATAGTCAACAACCTCTAAAGTTGCCATTAAGAGACAGGTAGGAATAATCCCTAGCAAATGAGAACCACTCTGTAATTTGGGTTGATAATGCTTCACATTTGTGAGCACCCAACAGGTTTGTTCCTGTTACCGTTTGTTATCAGCTTTCCGTTCATATTAGTTGTATACACTAACCGACGTAGACCCACTATGATTTGTTCAGCTTCATCGTGAACCTTTGTTCACACGAAATGCACAGGAACTACAATTCGGTTGCGATTTCTGAGATTATAACCCAATCGATCTAATACCTTCATCATCATCATCATCAACAGCAATATGTCGGTGGTTCTCATTGATTCTTAACAGCCATACAACTGTGAATAAAAAAATAGGCTGTGGTCAGAGAAAACACAGAAAGGGAAGGGACTTAACTACTAAAAATACCTGTCCATATTCAAACATTTAGCATCCAGGTGCTTATACCAAGCTAACGACCGAGCTATAAGCGAAAGTAAAGCCTCATGAGCAATACAGCTCCTTTAAAGCTTTCACTGCACCGCGTCATTAAAGGTACTCATGTCACAGATAACTCGGACAAACAACGAAAACATTCACGTCACTGAGCCCGATTAGTCGCCACCTCACCTAACGTCCCCGGCCACTGACTCCGTGGGTCGCGAGGCCCCCAGCCTAGGAGGCGAATGCGTACTACAGTGGCCCAAATCCCGGTGAATGACTTCATTTTTCTACACCGAATCATCATCTGCCCACCCCGCATCCTACACCAGTCAACTGCACTATCAGCAAAGAACGCTCGGTTTGGTAGACGACTAGGTACCATCTTCAGTGTATGGCCTAGCCATCTAAGTCTGTGTAAACGTAAAGTTTGGGCAACGGAATTCATTTGGCATTCAATAGCAAACACCTACTTTCTAACCTCTTCGTTGCTTACTCGTTCGCGCTACCCGATGGAACCGATCGATGATCAAATACTTGAAGACGGTTCACGTTTTCTACCATCAGCGGTCAAGTTTCACAGACATAAATCAACACAACCCTTACTGTCGCCTTACATACGCGACTCAGAGAGTCGTTGGCTTGAAACTTTAGGTGAGATGGCGGTTAACCGAGCTCAGTGGCGTGAATGTTGTCGTTTGGCCGAGTTGTCTGTGAAGTGAGTGCACTTAATGACGCGGGGAAGTGAAAGCCGTAAGGAAGCTGTCTTGCTGATGACACCTTACTTTCACTTACAGCTCGGTTGTCTGTGTGCAAGGTGTAGGTGCCTTGATGTTGTATGTCTGAATGTAGACGTGGCTATTTTTAAGGGTTAGGTCCCCTACCCTCTCCCTTTTTTCTTCTCTCCTCCTAAAGAGGGTTTGTTTCTTCTTCTTCATGGTTGTGTGGCAGTTAAGCATCAGTGTGAACCACTGACGTAGTGCTGTCTATGATGATGACATACTCGACCCTTAAGCCCCAGAGAGATGCCTCTCTGTCGCCCAAGGTGCCTTAAATTAACAATCTAGCCTCAGACATACGCTCCTTCATTTCATTCCCTACAATTCCACCACCGTTGACGCAGCGTCCCAACTACACAAGCCGGCCAACAACTCCCTTGACTTCATTATCCAACGGTAAATCTACGTAACCACAGCAGTCTTGCAAAAACACTTTCCACTGTGAGTCTGCAAAGCGCATTTCAAAATATTTAGCAAAACACGAAGCAGCTACAATCACTGTCTGTGCTGCTGGAAAACTGTCAAGTAAAAACACCTTGTCGTCAGCATAATTGAGATCAGTCACTCACCAAGTAGGAGGTTAAAATCGGTACCTTGTGAATGCCGCAGATAGCCTTCCATTATTTCGTCCAAAGTAAAAATAAACAAAAATAGTGAAGGTGAACGACCTTGACGTACGCTGCTCTTGATGCTAGAAATGTCAAACAGTCTGCCCTAAACCATAACCTGAGTTGAGGTATGGGAATAAGGCACCAACAGTTTGTTCACATATCTGTTTGATAAACCCCAGTGTTTAAGCGAATCTAAAAGCATAGATCGATCCATCGAATAGTACACACCTTTTATAGTCGAGAAATAAGGCAACTGTTGACCGGCGGTACACATGACACTGCTCCAGAATTTACCGAATAAAAGTGTGATCAATACGTCCTTACCCAGGATGAAACACCACCTGTTCTTCCGAATATCTGCCCCCGAGCCATAATCAGTCGACGCGCTACAATGAATGACAGATCCCTAGTAATGACTAGGATCAAGCTAATTTCTCCATGGTTTTTGCAAGAGCCCCGGACATTTCTTGAACAAAGAAAGTATTGTCTAATGAACCCAGCACAGAGAGATGGTCTCCGTCGTCCACATAAGTTCAAACAACAGAGTCAAAGTCACTACTAACACCTACCCACCAGCTTTGAAAAGTGTCCGCACGAGATCATCTGGGCCAATAGCCCTATTGCGTTTGAGAGCCTGAACAGAACTGCGGACCTCCGTTTGAGTTTGAGTTGACACTCAAAGTGTTCCGCCCAGCACTCTAACCTTCTTGACATACTATGGATGAACGTGCCATCTGCCTCGTTGACGGCTTCACTGACAGACAGTCGCCTAGGACGAGTAGGAGGGATAAGCTTGAAGAGCCTGTTAGTGTACTCTGTAGCAAAAGCGGTTTCCACGTCCACAACTTTCTGTATTAGTCAAGCCTCACGATCGGTGATCAGGCCGCGCTTCAGCTTCCTACTGATATCTCTCCTAAACTTGTTATATGGACATCCGAGAGGAATGTTCCATCTGGCTTCTAACAACTCCAGGGATTTCTGAGATTCAATGTTCGTTTTACCCACGAACTACCGTGCCGCATGCTACAGTGTCTGCTTTATGAATGCTCTGTGTGATTTGGGTTCAGCAGCTACTCGAACCCTGGAGGTGAGAACTGTTAAGCTTGCTTCCCATGTTAGTTTAAAACTTATACTTTACCGATCACATAGCCAGTTTCTCAACAGTCAGCAGTTGGTGTCAGTGGGATCGTTGCCGAAAAAAGTAAAAACAAAACGACAACGCATGATCTGAGTCAAAGTACATATTCGAAAAAAGAACGACACACCACTGAATGCAGCCCCGTCACCTATAACTAACATTTATGCGGTCAATCGGAGACCAAACCCGATTCGGAGAATAAGGCGCACGATACCTAAAATTATTGCCGGAAAAAACTATTTTGTGTTCTAAGCGAAGTTGCAACAGCCACTCGCCAATGTTTGAGAGATGTGATACCCGCCCAAACCTGCAACCGAAACGAGATAGCCTCACTAAGACCGCCGATCTGAGCATTCGTATCTCCGGACAAAACGCCTATATCAGAAACGTGTGCTGATCGAAGCATAGCAACCAAATCGGAGTAAAGGGTGTCTTTGACACCGACAACACTGCAGTCAGCTGGAACATAAACAGACACAACGAAAAGATTTCGGAAGATTTTGCCTGCAGGTGGCCTTAACAGAACCTCTCGAACGGACGGCACAAAGTCTACTGTTAACAGAAACCCACTTTACCATTGCGGCCACAGCCGACGTGGTGAAGACTATATCTGTTCCGGCTTGACCGACAGCGGTAGTCGTGGAGTCACCGAAGTATATAATCAGTATCGGGTAGACAAGCGGGTGCTGCTACGTTCACAAGTTGGCTCCTGTCCTGGATTCTAGTTTTCGAAATGCAGCAGAAATCGATGGTTATCGAGCATAACGTTCGTGCAAAACCCGTCTACTGAACAATGTTTTGAAGTATGAACGTTGGAAGAATCTATCTTAATTCGCATTCTAGATCTACGGAAGCGACGAAGGAGACTTGAGCCTGGGTGGTAAGAGATGGAGCTTGCTATGAGTAGCCATATCTACTGTGGGCCACACAGAGTAATCATCAACAATGGTGGTCGGAAAGGTCTTGATAGTTAAATTTGACAGGACATTGGAAAAGGGACCAGCAGCGGCATGCTTTTGCATGTCTACTCTGCTGTACTCAGCAGATGTGGCGACACGGTTTACACCATGAGACGGCCGATGCAGTATGCAATTATCAGTGTTGTGAATATTCATGGTTGTGTTTGGGCTGAGATACTGCCAGAACGCCCAAACCTAGACAGGGGGACGATTAGGGTTCTCAACCAAAGCTTTTGACTCAAAAGCCTGTATCGCATGGCAGCGAGTGAGTGATATTGTATAACAACTAGTACTTTCTTCCGAAAAAGATGTCAATCTCCTTTCAACCTTCAACCCGGAGGACCAAGAGACTGTGGTTTGGCCTACCTGGTATGAGTAACTTTGTTGGCATGATCGTCACACCGTCCAGTTTAGCCCAATAGGTCATCGGGATGCACAAGCCGTCACACCGTGGCAAGGTCTACTCACGTAGTGACGGAGTTGATCTAACATGTGATATGAAACGTGATCATTTGCTTCAGGTCATTCAGCAGCAGCGATTTCAGTGCACTGGCTACGTAAACGGTTGATCGACGTGAGCAACACAATGCGATCACAGAAGGCAGGAAGATATTTGAGTAAGAATCGTTCTATCTCTTTAACGACTATCCAGTGCGCATGCGCAACTTTTGGGTCAATTCGATCCCTGCAAGAAATATAGAACAAGTACGGTTTCGGCATGAAACCGCCACATGAAATGCCCCAAACAAATGCGCGGCGTTTTAAAACCAACAAAACAAGAGCGCATTGCAAAGCTTAGCAACAACAGGAGTACGGCAGGTGATGCGGTAAATTTCAATTAATGTGGACCACCTCGGTATTCGAATACGAGGAAAGATGATATTTCGAAGGAAAATTCATACTAGCCGCATTGCATATTTTTCATCCGATCGTTACGGACGGAAGATACCTGTAAGCCCGTATGTAACTGGACAAGTCGATGAGTGACGGCGAAGGCGAGTGGACTCGCGCAAAAATGGTGAATTGAGGGTAGGGATCATGTGCACATCAAATCTGGGCTACGCCAGTCACCTCCCTCCAATACTAACCAGATATCTGATAATAAGTTGTTAGGAGACGCATCTCCTAACGAAGCAGCAAAGGTGATCGATCCGGCTTCGAGTTAACTGATATGTGTTAACTCATTCAGTCCATTAAGCTCAATTAGATTGCAGCTGCGCGATCGAACGCCTGTACATTATGTGAACTGTTCTCACGAGTACACTTTTGAATGCCCCACCCCACTCTGTTAAACCTATAAATGTAGAGCCTCTGTAGCCTAATGAACTCGCCTCGTTTTTTTCCAATAAACGCTGTTACCGCACCCATTCTTCTTCTCGGTTCTGGGGGCAAACGATTGAGCTCGTATTAAAGGACGATCCAATATAAGTCACGTAAAATAATTGGTAAAACGAATGCGGTTTTCGAACGAAACTGTATGAAAGCGTCGAACGCCCTTGAAAAAGGAATCAAATTTTCAATTGCGCACGTTTCACCTTCGAGAGAAAGCAGCAACAGCAGTCTAATGGTAGTTGACCGTAGTCAGTTACCTGAAAACTCATTTTCTTATATGCCACTATACATGATAATAAACCGCGGGTCCTAGTAACCAAAAACGTTTTTCAACGATAGGAAACGCTGCGACTGCTAGTAGCGGTTGCGAACGAATTCAGAGCTTGGGCTGCCTCGTGGAAAGGAACTGTGGTCTGAAAGGGAATTGTAACGGTCAGTTCAATAAACTAGGTGCATACGAGGTTTTCGCATTGGCGAAAGGTATCCGTGCGGAAGTTAATTAAGTCTGGATTTGTCTGGTTGCAAAGAGGCGGCGGATATCAAGCGACAGATGTACTACCAAAACATGGCAATCGATAAAATCAATGGAAGTAGTTTATACTATTGTTTTAGCCACGGAAGTCGTTACTATCTTGAAATCAAATAACACACAAAATCCATGGGAAACTCACGCAGGCACTTCATCCGGTGGCACATAACCTTCTTTTACACGGCGTGCCTTACGCCATGTACCGTCCGGCCTCTGTGAAGCTGGAATTACAAGACATCCTTTGGCAAGTTACAGAAGTAACCAGTTGTGGAAAATTGACAAACCATTTTTATCACGTACGACACCTTCTCTCACGATATTCATTCACAGAGAATCCCCAAAAGTATTCGTCGTACCAATGTCCAGATCAATGGATCGCAGGCTACAACAGATCAAAGAGAAGCATACGGAAGACTGAATGAGAAAACAGAAGAAACTAATGGGAAAGTTGATTGGCGTTAATCATCTTCAAAACACACTTCAGAGACAAAATAAGTCATGTCCACACAACTCCACTGGTTGAGAACGCCGACAAAATTTCGCTTGATGTGAACGAAAAGTCCATTTTAACACGTTCGCTAGCATCATAATCAATATCATCACTATCAAACAGAAACAGAGCATTGGTTCCCACCAGAAAGAAGAGTAAACTAGCCCGGGCTAAGAAGAAAACGGAAGGAGAGGGAACCTAAGTACTAAAAATAACCATGTCTATATTCAGACATTCAACATCTAGATGTCTACACAACTTAAACAAACAACCCATCATCATCGTCATAGACAGCAATACATCAGTGTTCATACTGATGCTTAACTGCCACACAACCACGAAGAAGATAAAGCAAACCCTATATAGGAAGAGAGAAGACAAAAAAGGGAAGGGGAGGGGACCTAACCCCTAAAAATAGCTACGTCTACATTCAAATATACAACATCAGGGCGCCTACACCTTGCACACAAACAACCGAGCTGTAAGTGAAAGTAAGGTGTCATCAGCAAGACAGCTTCCTTGCGGCTTTCACTGCCCCGCGTCAGTAAGTGCACTCACTTCACAGACAACTCGGCCAAACGACAACATTCACGCCACTGAGCTCGGTTAGCCGCCATTTCACCTAACGTCTCAAGCCACCGACACTGTGAGTCGCGAGGGTTCCAGCCCGGAAAACGAACCCGATCTATAGTAGCCAACCCCTTCGTGAACAATTTCATTTGTCTACGCCAGGTCATCATCTATCCACCTCACACCTTGCGCCAACCCAGCTAGAAGTGGAAGTAAGGCGTCATCAGAAGAACAGCTTCCGCAAGGCTTTGACTGCACCGTCACAATGAGATTGTACCTTGACAAGGTGTGACGGCTTGTGCATCCCAATGACCTATTGGGCTAAACTGGAGCGTGTGACGATCATGCCAACAAAGTTACCCATACCAGGTAGGCCAAACCACAGTCTCTTGGTCCTCCGGGTTGAAGGTTGAAAGGAGATTGACATCTTTTTCGGAAGAAAGTA
>JTDE01000828.1:0-20348 GCA_014338405.1 Paragonimus skrjabini miyazakii
CAATTTTAGACATATGGAACTCTCCATACCACTCACTGGCTAAGTGGTTGTCACAGATACTTGATCCCGCAAGGCGGAAACTTTCAAAGTACAGCGTACGCGATTCCTTTGATTTTGCGAACGTAATTAAAGATACCAATTTGACGGGGCAATCAATGTTTTCTCTTGACGTCGCGTCCTTGTTTACCAACGTTCCAATCCAGTAGACGATAGATTACCTATGTGATTATATCGAGCATAGTGACATGGATATTTGGATACCGTCGATCGAACTCAAACAACTACTTTATCTGTGCACATACAACTTACAGTTTAAGTTCAATGAAGGAATTTATCGACAAAAAGACGGTGTCGCAATGGGATCACCGTTAGGACCACTGTTTGCCGATATTTTCATGGCGAAATTGGAAAACGAACAAATGAGCTCAGCAGTAGGTCAATGCAATTTTTGTAAGAGGTATGTTGACGACATCTTTTGTGTCCTCGATAATAGTGTAAATCCGACTGACATCGTAGCCACATTTTATTCCGCACACCGAAATTTGACATTTACGTTGGAGTCAGAAGTGAATAACCACTTGGGGTTTTTGGATGTGCGTTTTTGTCGTCGCAATGATGGCTTAATTCAGTGCGCAATACACAGAAACGATACTTGGAATGGTCAGTATATTCACTTCAACAGTTTTGTACCGCTCGCCTTAAAAAAGAACCTAATTGACCGTTTGAGGAGCAGAGCCATAAGGATTTGCACAGACGACACAGCCACTGAAGAATTGGCGTTCATACGTATGATATTCATGCAAAATTGATACCCGGAAAAATTCATAGGCAAAGCAGTGCAACAGCGGAGTGACAGAGACCAGCTGCACCTAGTAGAAAAGAAAACCGTACACATGGGATTACTTTTCAATGACGATACGTTAGCCGGAACCATCACGCGTAGGCTCACGAATACAATTACTCGGACATTTTACGCCACTATGTTGCATGTTCAATTTACATCCAATCCGGTTCTATATCCACGCCTAAAAGATAAAGTGCCTGTTTCTGTAGCCTCATTTTGTGTATACTCATTCACTTGTTCCTGTGGAACTAGGTATATTGGCCGCACGACCAGACGCCTATTTGAACGGGTCCGGGAACACCACCCAACTTGACTCAACAGTGGAATAACGAAATCTGTCAACAGCGCCACACTATCGCCCCTGGTGGATTTCAAGCATTCTGTTAATGTGACGGATGCACTTCACCCAATCTATCGAGTTAAGGTCATCCAATCGAGGGCGGTGAAGCGTAGGATTCTGTTCACAGCATAAGCTATTGGAAGTCGCCTGTTTAACCCAACCCTGTGCGTCCAGAAACGTTTTGTTCAGACTTTGGATCTACCTTGGCCATCCCCCCGCCCTGTAAGCCTATCAATAACCACTGTTCAAGTGGGTACTTGATGCACTGTGAGATTGAATTGACTGACTTCATAAACCACCCGTCCATGTTTACCCCCTTCATGATTCCCCTGTAAAATGTGATAGAAATGTGGTGTATTTAGCCTGATGATGAATCACTGAAAACGAGCTTGTTCGCCACACAGTATTTTTATGACCACACTGGGAATTTTTACACGACCACACTTTCAATCAGCGGGCCGATGGAGATGGTTCCTTACAACACGAGAATAAACGTTCTTAGGAAGTGGCAAATTTGAAGCCGTTTACATGGTCGGTGTTCTGGGCATGCAGTAACGGTCATGTGATGAAGACCTGCGGGAATAGCACTTCATTCTGCCCCTGTGAGGGTTAGTCGATAAATTTGAATAAGGGAAACAAATTGAGCTTTTCACTATATACAGCCGAAAATTCGGGAGGTTGCCAGAAGATTGCAAGTCTCTTCGAATGTTGGTACGCAGTAATTGGAGAGACCAAACAGCACTGTTTTGGTGAATCATGAACGGCGTGCTGGAAACGAAACAGATAACGGGAAGGACAGTAGGCTTGCAATGCAATGAGTAAAGCTTCAGAAAGGGAAATCACCGTAAGTTTAATTTCTCACCAAAACTGTGTAGCAGTATAACAACGAAACCTCATTCAAATTATACAAAAATAAATAACAGCACCTTGCTGGATCAGTGGTCAATACATTGCTGTAAACTGAGAATCCTGTTGTCAGAAGTGATTGGAGACTTGGATGATGAACGAATATACATCTGGAATGGTATATTGCACGAAGATCTTAAAGGCACGATGTTCTGATGTTGGTTATCTTTTGGATGAGAGCCAAATTCCGCAGTAATCATGATATCAACTGTCACATTCAAAAGCTCTGACACTTTCTGCTATTCTTTACTCTTTCCGATAGAACAGGGTTGGTAATTTACAATAACTCTTCACTTTTGAAGTTTTTTATCACGAAGGTATGTTTAATTTTTTCGGGGATTGGGGTTCTCTGCCGACTTGCATACAGTGCAAAGCTTGACAATACAAGAAATTTATCGGGCTAATTTGCTCACTAACTGTGCAACGATACTAAGGCGTATAATTTGACTGGCAAGTGGAAATTTTCTTTCTAAAGAACACGGACGATTCTTAATTCAGGCCTGCTACGGTTGCTTGCCGGAATAGCGTCCAACCATACGACAATAGCACCTGGAGTCATTAGCTCATATGAATACTGTGGCAGTGTTATGCTATATGGTGTATATTTTTCATCCACATATTACATTTTGGCTTAGTCCGGTGTGAAAATACAAGTTAATCTCAATGTTTTCATAAGGCTGTTATGTGTAGCAACTGATGAGAACATACGACATGGTACTACCATCTTGTAAAACCGGTCTTCTGATTTCACTATTCAAACAAGTATCAGTTTACTAAATTTTTCATAACGAAATGAGCACGTAAATATCAATCATTCATATTCAGTGATTGCTAATTTGGAGGAATCGAGAAAATCGTGATTTATCATTTGTTCTTTTTTATCTACGTTTCGAAAAAAACGTTCACTCGGCAAAGGGTCTCGATAAGTGAAGTTTTTATTATGTCAACGCAGGCAGGATTAGTCCAAACTAATTTTCTCAATAGTATAACGTGGAGATCATAGTGAGATCAGATGGAGCTAATGTGTTTTATTTCCAGCATGGAAAATTGAAGCTTGTTTACATTCGTGGAATTCTTTAAACGGTGTTATAAAAGGGAACGGCATTGTTTGTTTTTCGTGATTGTTTCCAAAATTTGTGGTTGATAAATCATTCACATTTATTATGTCGATCAGGTGAAACCTAACGTTCACTGACCGCATTCTTAACACCTAAGATGTAAGCCATTCTGATTTGATTAAGTTTGGAGAGAGAATGAAAACTGTGGTTTAAACTTTCGTATATATATAATATGGATTTCAAGGGATGTACGTGATGACGTGGCCACAGTAATAAACTACTCGAAAAGGGTAGTGTTCATTTATGATTACCTCGTTACAGCTGTGCAACTCTTCGTAACTTTTCTGCGTATCAAGACAGACCTATGTTAGGTAGAAGTATTTTATGTCATTCCAATGGCCCAGAATAAAAACTTCAGAATCTGACATTTTACAAAAGTCTACGATGAACTGTCTGTAACATTATATTTTATTATGTTTTCTTTTTTTGTTGTCTTTCCTTTGGTTTTGTTAACTGTTATCCTCGGAATATTGTCTACAGTAAGTGTACTAAATTTGAAACAGACGTGGTCGTGCGGTAATTTGAGGCCTAAACACCTAAAATCCGATGCAACGACAACGTTATTTTAAATAGGTCCTATGCACTTAGGCTAAATGGATCAACGTTGTTTCCTTTTTTATGTTTCATTCTTCTTCCTTCTGAATTAGACATTCTTGAATAGGTTTCCAATATTTTCGTTGCGAAACCTTTCCATAAGTGGTTCGGACCTTTTGTTTGATTATTTGCTGGCTGACTAGGGGTTAAGAA
The DNA here is from genome assembly GCA_014338405.1 of Paragonimus skrjabini miyazakii. NCBI lineage: Eukaryota > Metazoa > Platyhelminthes > Trematoda > Plagiorchiida > Troglotrematidae > Paragonimus > Paragonimus skrjabini miyazakii. Next base: position 3,956 of record JTDE01000828.1, read on the forward strand.
AGTAAGGTTAGCTGAAAACGTTTTAATCGGTACAGATTCGACTTGTTGAATTGTACTGGTGCTCTAAAATGTCTTCATATACAATCATTTGTTAAAATTCTTTAAATTATTTTGAACGTAACCCTGATACGATGTTTCATAATTTTTTCTTACGCAAATTAGAATCCAGATTTCATTCTCTACTTCACTTGTTGGAACTGTGAATTACGTAATCTCATTCGTAGGGAGGTGGATGGAATACATACCGAATTTTATTGCTTGTTAGTTGTGTTTACGTGTACGTTACAAACACCTTCTTGAAATATCAGCATTTGAAACAGTAAACGGATGACGCATAATCAGGGATGCACACTAAGGTCTGCACTGCTTACTGTTGTTGATCAAGTGGCCGGATTGTTACTTTCTCCTGTTTTCACTGAGGAGCGCTAACATTGAGGCAGTAACTACTATTTACATCATCCGAGCGGTTACAGTTGACTTATGTAGGTGGACAAACAGGTTGTCTGTATTTATGCCTTGGCTGTTGACTTTTGATCAGGGACAACATGAACCACTTTTACTGAATGACGTTTATAAAATGGATAACGTTCATGTGCTAAAGCGGCTTTTGCAATCAGGATAACCTATTGGAAAGGAACCGATTGCAGTTCTGACAAATCATTCGACCAGTACAGACGATGAGTCTAAAAAAAATCAGTGTTCAACGGTAAACTCGCACAAACATGGATCAGTCAGTTAACCTGCATGGGACTTAGGATGAACTAAATTTCAGTAAATGCTAACAGACAGCGATGGTTAAAGATGGAATATGAAGATCTAGATTAAAGTTCAATTAATCTCATAACCGTAGTAGTGAATGTTGACTGGAAAAGGGTGATCACTGAGATGTGAATTTGGAAATATGAGCGTGAATCTGTCTTACTGTATCTTAATGACACAAGCAGTAACACATGGGGTCTTCCAAATGAACACATGCCAGGTAAAACCATTAGAAAGGATTAATGCTAGTTAGTATGGTGACAACAAACATTTCGTCAGTGTTAACCCTCTATACGTACGTTGTTCCAACGATAAGCGAGCAGACAGAAGATCGAACACTAAGATTTATTCCACTTTAAGACGAAACACATATGAAAGAGTAACTGGACGGAGTCATTGGGCGTTAGTGGTGTTTTCAATTAGCAGTCATTTTTCATAAACTATTTGGCACAGATGCTTGACGAATTTGACGTGTGATGCAAATATCAAGCACATGATATCAATTGTCCAGTGTTTTTCGTTAATTGTTTTTGATCCACAGATTCATAAAGAGAAAAGTCTTGCAATGTCTGCGATTAATCATCACCTATAGAACTTATTTTTGTATGTTTGCGTACAGAATTTTGTTAACGTGATCCATACTTCGTTAGGAACTTGAACTGTTACCTTGAATATATCCTCACGCAATGTCACTCATTTTTCGTCTTCGGTTGAAGTCTCGGCAAAGAACTTAGTCATATTGTAAATTACTTGTGTTCCACGTATTACCGACTGTTAAAAACTTAACTCTCTGTGTTACAACTTGTGTGTAAATTATTCTACTGCATCGCTTCTCTTCAGCATTCTAACACTGCCTTCTTTAATGTGTGATATCTACAAACACATAGATCATACATTCTCAGTGAATTGTTCCAGTTACTTTGTGGACAGTCTCTTTTGTGTGCACGTATACACTTATTTATACTTGTTGGTATTATAGTTTTCGTGTGTTGTCATTAATCTATTTGTTCATTCTTCTATTGATTAGACTACTACTTATTGTTTGTGAAGTGACCGCATGTGAAGGTCTCTTGTTAGGGTTCACATACTGAAATTTAAATTGCGAAACCGGGCTAGAGAGCCCGGCAAACGAACAGAAAAAAAAATTTTTGTTCACGAAACAGCTTAGCTGAATTAAAGAACTAATATCCTAATAAGGCCAAAGGGAACAGTGTAAGATCACGAAATCGCATTTACTACCTCAGAACGTTGTACAGAACGATAATGTCCGTTTTCAAATTTTGAGGTTAGTCTAACTTTTCAAAATATAACAGATAATTTGTCTTCCTCAATAACGTGTATTTTAACGAAAACTAAAAACCTTAGAGCATACCTGGGATAACAAAGGTTGCAAAACGTAACAGAAATCTCGGTTAACATCCGTACTTTCATAGAGGTTATAACAACTGTTCGGAACAACATTCTCGTATACTATACTGATTAAAAAATTCAGTAGTACAGAGAGAGGAGAAGGCTAATTATTCAACGGACACCTCACCAACATAGCCTGTTACCATCATTTTTTACGACTCCTATTATGTTTCGTAGTTATTTGTGTCGTTAACATGTATGTTAACCTTTGAAGACGACTATTCTTTGGACTGGTCTTAACCTCTTTCGTAGCAAGCAAGTGAAACTGTCGTCATTGAAACGCGTCTATCAAGTCAACCTTCTGTTTTGTATTGTTGCAGGGAAGTATGCAAAATCTTCAAATTAAAGGGAAATCTTACACCTGTACTTTAACGCAGACCTGGATTAGTAGGAATCCCAATTACAACGCCAAATATTCATGATGGTCATAGCAGAAATGTCTTCTAGATATCGTGTTAATTTATGTTCACCCAATTGGGCCTTCAATAAAAAACGACTGCAGTTTATTTTCGATTTTAATTGTTTCGTCAGTTATCTGTCTGATGGTGCACTGCCAATAACATTTACTGACTCAAGCGAAGTACGGGTAACATTATTCAGGTATGTAGTACATTAAAAAACGATGTAATCTAAACTTATTCTTACGTGAGATAAATCTTGTTTGTTGTCCACACATACGCTTAATTTTCACGTACTGGGATGCAGTTCAGTCCGTCCCTTACACTTTCAAACCCTGGGGCAAAAATATTTGACATAATCCTGGTAACAAGTCAGTCTTCTCTGATTCTTGAACAAGTGTACTCTCTTCTTGACAGTAGCTTAGAAAAACCGAAGCGGACTTAGGACGTATCGAATTGATGGCCTAAATACACAGGTCTTACATGTCAATATGTTTTTACGATATATACATAAGTGACCCAGAAAAATGCAACAGCTCTGATCAGATTATAAATATTTTTCACTATCCATTTGATAAAGCCCAACGGGTTGTACAATCGGAACTACAGTAATTGGATTATAGTAAGATATGGTGATGTGACGTCCAAGGGGTTTCGGTGAGAAAACACTAGAAATTTATGAATTGTGAAAAGTGTAGGTAAACATTCGACTCCCACCGAAAAAGTGTTGGTGAGCCAAATTGAACAAGATCAAAAAAAGTTAACAATACAATAAAAATGTGTCAAGAAAGCGGTATACACCCCTGTCTCTTTCCCCGTACACAAATCCACATAATTGATAAATATGTTGTTTTGGCAGGCAGTCGGACATACTTAAATTTCTAAGATGTTTTGATCTAATGATTACAAAACAAAATATAATTCAATTTACATGGAGAAAATAGGAAATCCTCTCACAAACTCTAAACATTACTTATTTGAAGAAGGAGGCTAGAAACAGTGCTTAAGGTACATTGTTATGAAGACAAAAGACGGTTGGCCTGGAAATTAATTCTCTCATCTTAATAAATTCCATCTTAATAACTATTGGTTAATTGTTGATATGTCACTTAACAATCGTTGGTCTCCTTGTTAAGAATTACAAGCAAAAACATAAAGTCATTTCGTATTCGATCTTTTAGACTCTTAAACATACCGTTGATTATAGGGCGTAGAAAAATCTTTCCGTTTTGTGTTGTGCCAGTTCGTAATACTGCAACACAGTGCCACCAACCCTCGATAATGATACCACTTTCTGCTAATCTTATTTCCCTATTAACTCCAACTGTTTCTTCATTACAAGCTATTACACTAGGCCTCGTTAAGAGCTGTGCTGCTTCGTTAACGCTTTCTCGCAATCGACTTCATTCTGACAGAACATACATAAATATGCGTCATGTGTAAACCAAACTCTCTAGTAACATTTAGGTAAACCATGGGTACACTCAACGGGAACGCATTATGCCAAATGTTCTACACAAACTGATCATTCCCAAGCATGAGACGAACCTTTTGTTATACCAATGTTGCTTAAGTATAGCATCAACGGGACGCATGACTGACCATACACGTTACTGTAGTACGTGAATACAAGTGTTTCATACTACAAGTTCATTAAATGTGTGTTATGAAGTGCCTATCGTTGCGTAGTGCAATCGACAAACGGCCACTTAATGTTGTGCACTGGATTATTCGGATAGCAAACAACGAGTCAATTCATTAGACAAACAAGGCGTTAGGTGCATCGGATCAGTTGGCTGATTTATCATTATGTCTATATATATGAAACCACAAGTAATAAACATGTTCTATTTCAATGGCATTGCTTAGAATAGATTGATGTTGGAGATGACTCTAGTTTTCGGTATAAGACGACCAGCAGCCGTTTTGATAACTAACAACTCATATACCGTGCTCTAATTTCAATGACTTTGTTTGATGGTAGTTTGCGGGTATCAGCTGTATATTCTTATCTACTTTTAAAAGGAAAAACCTGTAGTACTTTCCGTTAGCTCGAAGACAGACACGATATTCTTGGGACAATACTGAGACGGTGATGATACAGTTGTCAACACAATACTTGTAACAGAATACACGTTGCAACCCTATATTAATATTTCTATTGGTCTGTGCATGGCAAGCAACGGTATCTGTGTTTTCAAAACAATGTAGCTCGTGTGTCTCTATTTCAGTTTTCTTGTGCATTTATGGTTATCTTAATGGCAACTCTCCATAGGATATTACTTAGTTCACGGATTACCTCTATGACCCTCTAGTACGGAATAGGGATAATACGGATGTGTGACTACAGTTTTCAACAATCAAACAATAATCTTTTTTAACATAAGTGATAACATTTAGTTTTAGTACTACCATCACAGAATGATTGATTACTACACCTGACCAGTTCAGTTTTAGTTCAGTGGTTGAACAACATGACAAACGTCACTATGAAGAAACTAATGTTCATTTTAATCAGTTCGTAAAGTTTCTAATGTTGCCGATACGGTCCATCACCCTTCGTGGTGTAAACAATCAACATGTTATCGAGCTTCGTACGAACCAGCTCCCGAATTATAAGGTTTCCAGTGAGCAACTAAAAATAGGCTTCGACTGTTTGATTTTGACAGCCTGATCGTCACATTCGAACGGACTCATCAACGGAATAATGATGTCATACCATTAACCGTGTGTGTCCATTCGTCAACCGCTCTGTCGGGTTGAGCTTCAGTAAGGGTGTGTGCGTCTGTACACGAAGTTACAGCTAAAACTCGATGTATTACTTCTAGTCATTCACTTCAGGAACTGTGAGGCAAAACCATAATACGCTTTTGCACCAACGTTCAAAGAAACGAGAAATTCATGGTATAACATGAAACCAATATAACATCAAATCGCACCAAATATATCTCAGTATGGAGTCCAACAGAGAGAGAATTCTTTTTGTTTGCTTGATTATAAAATGCACTATACAATATGATATTTTGTAATCTGACCACGTACTCACTGTCAACCCGTTTTTATCAATACTTGAACAAGTTGAGGAATATATGACATACAGAAACGTCTGGAAATTGTAACAAAAACAGAAGCTTTTTAATAGTTGTGGGACAGTATAGCCGATGTGGCTCAGCTCTCACTTAGTTCTTACATTACAGTGGTTGTATCTTTCATGTATTCAGACAAACATGAAATATTTCAAAAGACTCATCAATTAGAACAATAGAACTATTTGGATGGTTTTGTTCAGATTATCAACAGTGTGAATAGTAGAGTCCATTTGAGCAATAGGTACTCTAGAGCAGTTTTAATGGTAAACGGTATGTAAGTACTTATCTGAGTGAAGCTTGCGAAATCTGTGGGTTCTATTGGATATCAACTCAATACATTATTAAGATGAGTGGGGTTAACATTTGTAACTCACTTCACTTGATAGTATCTTTTTCACGGGCTCATGTAAATAAATATTCATACAATACCGATGGATGAGTGGACTGTTCATAATGTGAGTGGTTCCAAGTTCGAACCCCATTGATCCGAGGTATACCTATTGAGGCAAATCATAGACGAACCTTGCAGTGTAGAGTTGGTTTAAGGAAAAACATTATGGAACACTAAGATACTCAATTCTGAGCCCTGTAACCAAACCTGGTTCAGTCTAACAGAACCAAGACAGACTGTGTTTATTTACACTAACTAGGTTTGAACACGTTACGCATCAAACCAACTGATAACGTCAGCCATGAACAGTGTGACATTAAAATGCACATTGATGCTCACATGTTACACTCGAAATGATTGAGTAAGCACAGTTCCAAGACAGTGTTTTTTCGTAGCAAGACCAAATCTGTCCAAATCTCAGGTTTGCAAACGTTTGTGTTTTCTTTCGGAATAAATAGCTGTGGTCATAGAAACCTTTGATTTTTTTAACTGTAGCCGATAATTCAGAAACCATGCAAATTATACATCGTTACAACTCGTTGCAAAATTTGTGCGACAGCAAAGTTCGCCTTACCAGTACAAATGAAAGCAACAGAATGTTGTGTTGGCGCAAATGATTGCAGGTTGGGCAACAAATCGCAATCAGCTGAAGTGACTTCATATTTATTTTGTTCGTAATTCAGGATTATCACACGAAACAAATTATCCCAAGTTCCTGAATAATGTTAACCGATAACTTCCAGTAAACGTTGTAAAGTATTTGTCAGTATTCAATTGTTCAAACTAAAACCAAACTGGTCAAAGATACCAGTTCATCATTCCAAAAACAACTGATTTGGAGTCCAAAGAAAGGTATGCAAAGTGACAAACATTTTAACATCAAGACAACTCTAGAGGAATATTGCAGTTCACACAGCGTCACCTTTGTCGTCTTGACATTTCGAAAATGCAATTGGACCAAGGAAGCACAATTTGTAGATTGACTTTCTAAACTTGCCGACATTTTCGTTTGATGTTGTGCGGACAGTTGTACAGTGGAAGTCGGTTGTGTAGTGGAACGCATTATTACAAGTGAAACAACGCGTCAACCTAACCCTATTTTTTCTACTGTGAACACTCGGAAGCAAATTTTACTTCGAGCCCTATGCGAGGAGGATCACAATTCCATTAGTCTGAAAGTCTATTAATACGTTTTTGTTTCAATCAAACCATCTATCCACTTAATTAATAGAGTCAAAATTAAAGTATTCCGTTGAACTATCTACTGTTGACTACTTTTGTGTGTTTGCAAATGGGAGTAACCACAGTTTACTTCCCTTGTAGTTGTGGTCATCTTCCTACGTGGAGTTGAATTAAAAACCCAGAAATGTTTGTATTCGAACGATGAATTCACGGCCAGTTGTGAATCAACGTTCCGCGGTGAGTGGTCCAAGTCTTACCACTCCGTTTCTTAGAAGTTTAAATCAATCCGCTGTTTATGATTGGCTTGTGAACTAACATACTTCCACCGCGGCCGTAGAAGGGGCTGAGGGAGACTGCTGCATGCGCCTTGTCTCATTCACTTCCAGCTAGATGCCCGGCAACTGTTCCATATTTGTGGAGTCTCATAAGCACCACGCACATCGGAAAGTGGAACCCATAGTCTGTCAGTAATTGTTGGCCAGATAGTACACTAAATTACTCGTTGAAATTTGTGGTTGATTCTGGGAGCACTGGAAGATAGCTGAATTGCCTTGCATAGCATTTGAACGTTCCTTCTCCGAAAGCCAATCATGAATTGGAAGGGCGACTCACACATCGTCCTAAGATTCCACTAACCGTAACTCTGAACAATAACGGACATATACCAGAACTATCACTCTGGCGAATACTCAGATGTCGTAGGTTCACATTTTTGACGCACTTAGTGCTGATAAGGCCATACACGATATAAACTGCTGTCCATCGCTTCACTGGTTGTTACTATAACATAATATGTAACATGCAAGCCGGTTGTCTTTACTCTGGTTGTCCGTTACGCCTGCGGACCAACGTTAGGGACAACGTAGAGACGTCGGAGGACAGCGTTCTTCCGAAGTAGGGGTTCCACCAACAATTCTGTAAAAGGAAACAACACAAACAAGTATGAACCAAAGGCCCAGTAAGCCATGCACACGACTTACACAAACGAAAACTAAAACGGCGCCAACAACACAGCAGCACGCTCCGCTACACAATTCGAATTCAACCTGTGCGCGCTCGCTGGTTTCGACCGCACGTTACAAATATATATAACGTATATAACATGCATAGTATTCATACACGTATATATATACATATTGATGTAACGCGCTCAATCGCTGACCCAGAACCGAGAAAAAGAATAGTTGCGACAACAGCGTTTATTGAAAAAACGAAGCGAGTTCCATTAAGCCACAGAGGCTCGAAATGTATAGGTCCAAAGGAGTACGAATCACTTTACAGAGGGGCATTAGAAAGTGCACTCGTGAAAGTAGTTCACATAACGTACAGGCGTTTGATCGCGCAGCTGCAATCTGATTAACTGAGTGAATTAGAACATATTAATTAACTCGAAGCCGGATCGATCAGTCGATATGACGTGATTTGCCTTTGCTGCTTCGTTAGGAGATGCGTCTCCTAACACATATATATAATTATAATATATATATATATATATAACATATTATAACGCAATTCTAATCGGTAGTACATCGGTCCAGGTTAGATTCGGTTTGTCTTCCTTCCTACAAATGTTGTGATCCGAGAACGCGGATGGCGCAAGGGCTATTTATTCGACCATGCAATACAGCGGTTAAGCATTGAAACACAACCTGAAGCAAAACCACTCATTTGCACGCGGTATTCGGCCTCAAACCGTCTCGGCTGCCACAGACGTCAATGCTCAGTTCTATTAAGTAGCAGGGACTCCTATGGGTGATACTGCACTCTGATTTTCCTTCCTGCACGTTTCCTGCGGCTTGTACCATGTCAAAATACATGCTCCGGTCCTACTGCTGAATAGCAGTTGTATGAGTAGTGTGTTAAGGTCGCTCAACTCCACTGCACTAGTAGGTTTTCAAAGGGTGTGTACATGTTGACTGATCAATCTCCCTGTATAAGTTTGATCTCAATTAGATATGACAGAGACAAAGCCAGAGATTTCTACGTTGCATTTGTGTCGTCCGAAGTACTCACGGAAATCCTCAGAACCGACTATTAACCAAGACTCATTTTGTAAGTTGCTTTGATGGAATGCGTGATAAAGAATCAACACACTCACAAGCGACTTCATGTCAGTCACTCATCATACAGTCGTTCTTTACCAACCTACAAATCGATCGTCAAAAATGGATGCAATTCAATGGAATGAAACGCAACACTACATCTAGGTACCCCAAACAGGTGACTACTGAATGCTCTCCAACCGGTGTGATCGAATGACCAAAGAACTGTACTCACCTTCTTCTCAAACATGACTGCTTCACTATAACCCTTCATATGTCGTGTTTGAGTGAAATTTTTGTGAAGGAGATGCAGACAACAATCTGTCGGTACTCGACCGACGAAACAGTAGGGAGGAAATCTGACGCATGTCACTCCCTGAACAGGGACGCACAAACGACTGCACTTGCAAGCCTATCGTTCGCCTGGGCTCATCTACGTGTGCAAACGACTACATTTAAAGGCATCGCGAAGTACAAAGGTGGCATCTTTTGTAATCATTGGATGAGCTTGACTGTTACTACTAGATACGGCCACATGACAGTGGCGAGTGTGTTATTGTGTTTACAAACTTCACCAAATAAGCCAATTTTGCCCTAATGTCAGAATCAATTAAACGAGAAATTTGTGAGAAAATCTTGATTGCCCAGCTCGTAGAGCAGCAATGGCTGGAGAACAACAAGTCTTTAAGTTGTTCTGGTTTTGCCGAACCGAAGAAAAATGAAGTAGTACAAATTGTGACCATCAAATGAGCCAATCATTGGGAGTGGATGGAGGTAGTTAGTTGCTAAGGTGCATGCGATTTCAATTGTTACACTATAGTTAAATATAATCTCTTAATCGATTTCACGGGATGCCAATTAAAGCGGAATGGTACAAGGGAAATAAGTAACACCGTGTGTTTTATTGCCATCTACCTTCCTTGACTAGTGGTTTATAACACGCCAGAAATTTATCATCCTCGTACAGAGCTGATCACCTTTTTCGAGTTTATTTCAGTCATGTCTACATCGTTATTCGTTGTGTCGGAAAATGGGCGTGACTGATTGGATAGAAAATTGTTACATTGAAAGACCGAGTGGTAACCGCTGAAGCATAGTGCAATCGTTACAATGAGACCGGATCGCACACGAAACAGCCTCCCAAATAGTGCCATCAACATGAAGTTTCAATTGGTTTAGGTCGATCGAGTTGGCTAGCCAAAAACAACGCGACAATAACCAAAATGCCGAGTTTCGAAATTTTTTGGGGTAGATGAATATGAACAACGATATAAGCTGATACAGTTGCTATTACGACTTGCAAGAATAGTAAAATTGATCAAATCAGCAAGCTCTACGATTTATGGTAGGTGGACGTGTGGAGGGGGCTGCTTCAATAAAGTATATCTAGGTCTTGCATCCTTAATCATCTCTGCAGGTACCTATGAGGAATAGGCTGTGAGCGTTCTCCATACCTATTGATAAATGCCTGATGCAAGTCACCATAACAAGTAAATGATGCCAGAATCTGGCACAATGCGATGAGTATAAACGCTCATGTAAAAGATCAAATAATCTAGCTTGAAAATCCCGGTTCTTCATCAGAAATTAACATCAAACGGTTTTCGCTATTTGATCGACTTCCGAAATGACAACTGAGAATAACCGGATGAACACCCTTTAACCATGTACTTGTGTGCATCATGCGGTGCTATCTAAGCCGTCCCTCTTAAGATAATCTCTGGATACTTTAGCATGAAGTCTAGCCGGCCTGTACGGCCAGCGCGGCATTCGGTGGACTTAGCAGTCCTGGAGACACCTCTAACCTGGTAGGTACTTTCATACTGGCTGTAACAAATAGCAAGCTGTCTGCAAAAACGTGTTGCCATTTTTCAACATTAAAGCTGTCACCTCAGTTAAAAAGTTCACTTTATAGTTTGACAGCTTAATGAATAAATCGTACGACAGGTTTCTTCAAGCTTACACATTTTAATGGCTACATGAGGCCAAATGGTCAACCATTGAGATCCTCCTTGATTCGGTTGGTGTGCATAGTTTCACACAATCGACAATCGTATCCCTTACCATGGAGGCAACCAGTCAAACAATCAATCGATTCCTTAACTGCTAACAAGTGTTTTGTGTCAGCATAAAAGGAAGCATTGAGTAAATCGGAATTCACAAGTTGAGAAAAATAATGTTCCATGGACTTAGTAAACGCTTGGGGTGGAATAATGATAGAATGAGTAGCTTACTTCTACCATTTGAATGTAACGTTTGGTGGACTTCCGGTTCACAAGTGTAATGCACTGAAAATGTCAAAAAATAATCTGGTTTCAGGAAGAAGATGGTACGATTTGATTGACCTCTACTCTGGAGCTGTCATATCTAGCAGCAGAAGAATCAGCAGAGAAAAAGAAACAAATGAGAACAAAGTTGTGGTACAGAATTTGGATAAATTAACAAGAAAAAATAGCGGAATTCAGCAGACAATAATCTACCTAGTCAAACAAACAATGAATTGTTGACCTCAGCGTTTCATCCACTTTGTGCAAGAAGAACGTTGTTTCAGGTTTTTAATCTATCAGAAACCTGGCTACAAGAGTACGGTTTGATGAAGTTAACGTAAAATAACGGTTATCCAAACGGTTATTCCTGGAAAACCGGGTGATTAGTTAGTCAAGCTTTACATCATCGACCAAACCAGTAAGTATTACCATAATGATATAGAGACTGCTTGCAGCTTGAAAAACCTGAAAGATGCTCACATGTGCTGTACACAATTGATCAATGGTGTACATGCAGGTACAATACTCTTCCAACAGCAGCCGTGGACGATGTTGAGTAAAACCTTCTTCTGGCCTCAAACCTTTACTGGCTGGGTGGGTTGGGAGAACGGCTGTTAAAATGCATATATATTCTACGAAATTAGAACTGTTTCTCATAGGTTCTGGAAACTTCGTCTCAAAGGCAATCAGCTGCTATAGGGATTAATCATGATATAGGATGTACAATCATCATTTCACTGAAAAGGACAGAAAGACTTTAGCTAACATAGTTTGTAATAACCAGCTTACCGTTCATCACCCTTTGTACCGCATTCAACCACATTGGCTTACATACATGGACTTTGGAACTAACCATACACAACATGCTAGAAAGTGACAAATATATACATATAACTTGCAATCAGCAACTGATTCAAACTTTTTAGGGGCTTGGATCACCAACATTCCCATCCATGTGCAACCGAATTCCTTCTTGCTGATCAAGGCAAACAATATGCATTCATGGATTCGTTAAAACAAGTCCGCGATCAGTGCGGTTAGAACAGTGTGTGCGTATGTGCAGGGAACTAGAACGAGGTGATTTACATCGAAAACAAAGTTTCGAGCTTATACCGATATATTTCTACCATTACTTAGCAAATTTGTCAAATACTTATGTTTATCTCATATAGGTGCGCGCGTGTGTTTGCTTATGATGATATAAATTTACTAACGTCACTTACTAACAATACTAAACATTACTGTTACGTCCTGCTACTCACCAAACTTTTAGTAAAATGTCGTCATCTCGAAACACATGTCCTACAATCCATATAGATATTTATTTTTGTTAGGGCCAGTATTTGCATACGCTTGTCCCACGGGTTTCTTCATAATTCATCTTTGCAGCTTATTCTGAGGCGAATTATCTTCAGACTTTCTTTAATGAACAATTTGCCTCAGGACAATTCAGTTCTGGAAAATTCCTTTGGATAATTGTCTTTGCTACATAGAACCATAGTCTAATCAAAGCTTTGTGAGCTGCACATGAGAACAAGAATCTCTCTTTGTACTGCATAATTAATCCTACTTGCAAAATTACACTGTTCAGTGACATCAGTTCTGCTTTTGGTGCGATCTTCATACGACTACTAGTTTTCATTGCAGTAGGGTGGAGTACTTATGTGGACTGGAGGGGTGATCCATTTTCTGCTAATATACATTGAAATACTTACCATCATCAATTCAGAAGCGCTTTTTGTATACTGCAATCTATTAGTTTAAAGGACCGGTATAAACGGAATCCAGCTCGATCGATTATCTGTTACAACGTCTTTCCAGTTTGTGTTGTGTGAAAAAGCGTGCAATGAGTTCTTTTTGTTAGAAGTCAGCTTTAAGTACGGGATGAAGTAGTTGGGGAAGGGGTATGCGGGAAACGTGACAAATCATACAATTTTTTGTGTATAACCATGTAAAAGTGGGGCTTATCTGTATCAAGAACAAGACAAATGACAAAGTTGTCACCAGATTATTGACACTAAACATGATTGTAGCCACTTTGTGTGAAACGTGCACGAACGTCTGTTGTGGTGGCATAGCAACGATGATGTCAAACAAAATGTTTTATCAGAGTTCCTTCTACAAATAGCCAGCTTGAGCGACGTCACGTAGTTAATTTTGTTAAGAGATAAGATTTCCTTCTGACTACAATAATGATCATAAAGCCAAACGGCTAGTGATTAATCGTAAATTCACATCACTCACATTTCTACCGGCATTTTCTAACTGGGCCTGGGGCGCCCCATTATTTATCGATCAGTGTCCACTGTGTATGTGCGTGTTCACACAATTTCGTACTTGTGGTTCACGTGGTGTTAATCAAAGTATAGTTCATACAATAGCCTTCCTGTAGATACGTTGGTTTCTGAGATTTGTTCGGGCGTAGGCTTCGTGACGTAAGATTACGGGGCGCAAACTGTACCTTAAATAATGCTGGAGGTACCGAATCCAAATGTCCAGTTCACAGATTAGGCATGGACCCTGTTAAAAATTAGTGCCAAGGTTGTTAGACATCACATCGAATAAAGCCAGAAATGTGCAAATTAACAAGAAGAGTACAATTATTGTTACATTTACATTTTGTATGACAGTTTTGGTCTTAGTCAAATGCTTATTACCAGTACTCTGACAAGAGTTTGAGTCCACGTTCACACTACTTCGATGTTACATGTGTTGTGAACGACAAATTAGCGAACAAGACTTGTTTTCTATGTTTGGTCGTTACGCTGACTACAATAAAATATATATGAAAAACAATTGCTAGGATGAGTCAGAACAGCGGTCAATAGAGGTTATAGACAACGTGTTTGTTATCAGTTGCGCAATCATTGTTCCAAATCGTGGGCTTGAGTGATTGTGGGTTAGGGGAGATTAAGTGTCCGTGCATGGATTGATCGATTCATTTCATATTTATATTTAAACAGTCGTTGACAGCAACAAATGCAGTTTGTGGTCGTTTCTGTTCGATATTAAGGTTGTCTGTCAGTTATGTATATCCCTATCAACCAGAACGTACAGTTCAATAAAAGACGGACTTACTCTTAAAACTTCTGAGTCATCATGTAGACTTTTCAAAAGCTAGAAATCCATTGAGAGTCCAAAATATGATCAGTTTCATTTCGCTCAGGAGTCACTGAGTGACCTTACCCGGAGGATTGCGTCTACCAGAAGAAACCTTCTGGCATGCCTTTGATAGGAAAATCAAGAAGGTTATTTAGCTATCATCTTAATGCTGTTTTGGATTCCAAAATTCTTCCACTCGTCGAGTAGCTCTGCCACACATATGGTCGCCTAGCTCCAGAGTTGTGCTACATATGATTATTCCATGAAGAAACAACCAAATATGCTTTAATTTCGCACTTTTGGTATTCACTTCACCATTCACAGTGGTCAATTCATTCACTTCTGTAGCTGAGGCCATTTTTCAAAGTAACATTGATTGCTTGCTACTGGTGTTCGTGTAAAACATAGCCCACATTAACGATGGGTTATACTAGCATGTCAGATTGATTTTACCACGCTCCGGAAGATCACACGTTGCCAGTGAGATGTCTACGATACGTTAGCTCCCATTCTGTTTGACAAGTGTTGAGGGCAATCATTCGATGATTCGAACACACGCAGCCTCGACAAATAGGTTATGTGTTTCTTATGGGGACGTCAGGCGCAACAGTTTAGTTGGAAACTGACGAATAATCCTCTGTGTTTCAATTTAACCAAACGACTGTCATACCGTTAGTTGAACAGAACTAAACATTATACCTTCATGTGATACTGTCACACGCATGTGACATAACATACGCTAATTCGCTCCTGGCAGTTCAGAATAAGTCATTCGAGAACGCATAGTCGACAATTCCACAAACACCTATTCAGACGGTCGAGTTACTGAATTTATCATCCAATTCCAATAAACGTCAGAAATGATGACCGAAAGTAATGGAATTTATATGGCGCTATTGACTAAACTGCAATAGAATACTCTCCCATCTTGAATGTGAATTAACCGAGTGCTCAAATTATTCAGTAAAAAATGGCGTTCAAAATGGAGCAACAAAACACCAGTCCAAAAATGGCCACTATTCAACGAATATTGAGCTCATTGAAACAATCGAGTGCAGTTGAAGGTGAGGGATTGTCAAACAATACCAAGGAAGAAGTAGGATGTTTATCATGGTTGTTTATTGCACACAGCAACAAACAGATAATTGGAAATTTAGGATGAGCTTTCTGTAAGCAAGTTAAACATGTTTCAACGAATTTAAATATTCAGATAATACTAAACAGAAGACAACAAACTTATGAAATGAACGTTGACAAATCCAGCAGCTAGTTTCTGTCTCGGTGACATACACCTAATGCGCTTGTGGCATCGGTAAATCCTACGTCAGTTTAAAAGTAGGAAGCATGTAGTTCATTGTGATTTTGTAGGACGGAAGTGATTAGTTTGCACACAGATAAAGTAAAGCTGTTGTAATTAACACCTTTTAAAAAGCGTTACCATCTCTAATTTCCTCACAATAGAGGTTGGATTAGGTGACGACAACGGTGACTGAAATGGTCAATGATCACTGGAATCGTTTGGTAAATTATTGGGAATACCTTTCATAGGAAGCTGAGAGAACTCGTTTGTCAATACTCGTAAAACACCATCAACAACTCCGATATTTTATTTTGATACACGAGAGTCAGACCTCCAATTCCTATCACAAGCGAGCGGAGAAGTGTTTCAAAGGTAGCGGGTGTTCAAAAGTTAAACAGGCAAACTATTTTGCCCGCATCTTATTGGTCGGTAGGTTATGTGACGTGTGTTCGA
>JTDE01000828.1:38476-75350 GCA_014338405.1 Paragonimus skrjabini miyazakii
GAGCAATTAGCCACTCAGGTACGATCATGCGGTGACACAGTTGGTTGGGTGGGTAACTAGGTCCAAATGTGAAATTTCTGAGCTTCCGGCGTGGCTTCGTAGCTCAGCTGGTAGAGCGCTTGCCGCGTTTGGGCATGGTGTTTCTGTCGCTGGTTCGAATCCAGCCGAAGTCCAGATTTTTCGCAAATGGATCTCTTATAAAAATATCTGTAAGTACAGAACCAAGTGTGTTTGGAACAAAATTAAACAAAATTGATGAAAGTGGACAACCTTGACGTACGCCGTTGCTGTTGCGGAAACTGTCAGACAGATCGCCCTAAACCCTGACCTGAAGTGAAGTATGGGAATTAAACGCCGACAATATGCTCATCTAATTGTTCCGTACACCTGTGTGTTTGAGTGACTGTAACAGTATGGATCGATCCACCGATTTGCTTTCACAGTCAGAAACTACGACAATTTTTGACAGGCGATAAAAATGAAGCTGCTCCAGAATTGACCCCAGCCTCTTAAATAACCCCCCAGAGAACTTCTGAACGACAAGCCAACTTAGCATCATGAGATTCAACTTTTGCGAACCTTGGCTTACACGGTCAGGCTTAAAATTCCGAGGGAATACTAGATTTTAACTTTGCCGAAGACTTTTGCAATTTTTGGACCATTAACTAACAACTAGAGTACGAAATTATCATTTATGTTTTATTGTTGCAGCTTTCGCAAAATGACCATGGACACAAGGTTTAACAAAATTACTTAAAAACTAAAAATTCTGAAGTAATATCACTGTAGCATGTGAACTACACGGTTTTCGGCATTATGCACAGCTCGCGAAATGAAGGATGACTGTTGGCGAATGTTGTTGTCATGCATTCAAGTCATATCAGGTCAGTAAAGTGTTTTATGTTTGGATTTTCAAGATAATTTATGTGAAGTTCTTAACCACTTTTTCCAGGTCCATCCCCATTTGATATACGTAGTGTTTGAAATATGAATATTCCTGTTTATGTTCTGTCATAAATTAACACTTTGACGGCTCCGTTTACCAGTTCCAAAGTCAGTGCCGTGCCACTTACACGAGGAGAAAGGAACTATGGTTGAACAGAAAAAAGTCGAGCGCGTGGTTACACGGGTTGAACTTAACGACTGACAAACAAGCAAGCAGGCAACAACTTCTCACTGTTCGCCAGTGGCTGATCAGTGGACACAAATTCATAACGCTCATAGCTTTCAGCTTCTATATTTAGTTAGACTTTAAGCCAGCAACTTTCGACTTACCGGGTGGGTGGGTGGACACATTAGGGAGGTGGCGGCCAACCGAGCTCAGTGGCGTGAATGTTGTGGTTGTTTGGCCGGGTTGCCTGTGAGGTGAGTGCACTTAAGGTTACTTTCATATTATAAATTATATCTTTCAACGACCGGGAATAAATGACGGATGCACATTCTTCTCAAACAACCGTGTTGGCGGCTCCACCACTGCCCTACAACCAATTATGACAGAGTTACTGGCTCAACCTACTCAAACTCGTTGTTTTGTGAGTAGTGTTCGCGTTGCTGGATTGTATGAGAATACACGTAGTAACGAATTAGCCTACTTCGACCGACAACCCATGGATAGGTTCGTCTTATTCAGATCGAACTCCAATAACGCGTTCAAAAACCAAGTAATATATTGTTTCCTTATATGTAATCGGGGTTTTTGTTGATCAAAGTTAAACACAATGTTGCCATCTGACTGCAGCTATGCAGTCACACAGACTTTCCAACCAGCCCTTTTCTAAAGAAAGTGCTAATCAAACTGACCATTGTTAGAGTTCACTGAGAAGATGTAGGATTTGTGGATACTTCATTTGATGTAAGCTACCTACTTTTGACATTGCAGTAAACAAGCGAATACAAGGTTGTACCAGGTAATCAGCCAAACACAGGGCAACAGGATGTTTATAAAAAAAAAAAACAGAACGCTTAGTTCATTGTGAACCGTGTACACAGAAATACAAGTTTTGCGCCTTAAGTTGGACTACTATCTGATGGTTTGTTCGTTCTTCATAAATTCCGCCCGGTTTTCTCTAACTTGCCCGAACTCGATCTGCTACATAGCAAAACTAACCACGTCCGTTCCCATGGCTACATCCATCCAATTTGTAACTGTCACAAATGCTTTGCTTAGCATGTAGGTCAATATCGAATCAGCGCGGTTATGGAACTGAACGAACAAGCGAACTAACGAACGAACGCATCGACAGGATTTTCTGAGCAGCCCGCATCACTGACAGATGAGCCGATATGGTAAGCTCCACAAATGTGCGCACACACACAAATATAAGTTCGGATGGTCAGTCAAACTGTCGACGATACTTATGAATAGGCGTGCATAGTGTTGTCGCAAGAAATCTCACTTTGCCAAACAAGTTGGCTAAAACGTGGCCAGCTAGTAAAGGCGGAAGATTAATGTGTGGATCAACCTGACATGTTGTAATTGCGTTGCAGTTAACAGGATGAGTGATGTTATTCGTGGTTAAGAGCAAATGGCTTACAGAACCTTCTTGCTTCCAATATGTGTGTGCGCGCGTACGTTTGCCTGTCTCTTGGAGAGCGTGTTTGTGTGTGCCTGAAAAGTAGCAAACGGTTTTATGATTGTCAATAAGTTTCAGTGGTTTCCAGCGAAATGAATGCAAACATGTGAGACTTTAGCCCACTTGCTTTCACTGTACGTGGATAGGCCTGGCTTAAGCGTCAAGATCTGTTAGATTGTTCAATTACAAAAAATGGTAACAACGTTAATGTGAATTTTATCGGCGACGTTCTTCGTAGTTTTGAACTGGACAGATGTCTGTATTCGACAGATGTTACACAAACAATGATGGGTTTCAAAACGGAATATTTTTAAATTTGTAGCAATGTTGAGGGAATTTATTTTTGTCCCGAGATGATGTAGTTTCTCGGGAGGTTTTATTCAATTTTTTGACATGAGTTTGTGGATCTGATGTAGACTCTATTCCTCCTGGGTTACTTCAACTCAGATGTTATTATCCACTGGAAGACTTTTGCAAATTTGGTGATGAATGAAGACAACTGAGTGACTCATCAACTATTCAGCCTCTTGCCCCTAATGTGTTGCCAATTAAAATGTCAGCGTCTACCCAACCCCTAAGGTATAGGTAAAAATCTAAAGTCAGGTAAAAAAAATTAACACACTACGACAATGTTTACTGTAAAGTACATGCACATCCAAAGGTTATTGTGATATATGAGCTCGATGCTTTGAGAATAACTGACCAATATCAAACCGAAAACAATCTGGAATTAACTACTGACCCCTATTCCAAAAACTTCGTGCTTGTTACGCATCTTAGATAGAAATAAAGCAACTGAACTAACTGGCTGTCCTGTCAACTTTTGCATTAGAGAAGCTCTTAGGAGAATGTTGACCTATTCCATGCTTCTAAATGATATGGACACTTCACTTTCTGTATACTAATTGATTGCCGTACATTTTGAACTTGAGCCCAATCTCGGCGCCAGTTTTTATTGTGAGCATTCTGTCCGCGTTTTTATTTACCTCAACTATACAGAGTTCCAAGTCCAGAGTTATCGCTCGGTTTAGAACAGTAGTCAAATCGTTTAATATCATGTACGTATAATAACATTTATCAAGATGGTCTTTGTTTCTAACTTAATCCACAAAAGCTAGCGTTTTGTCAGTTCGAGCAAACTCGTAGACGATTTTCAATAGGATGCCTATCTGCGAACACATCTAAAAGCATCATCTGGGTCAATTTCATTGGAAAAGATATTACGGTAATTACACAGTATCCACAGTTACTATTAAGCGTCTACATGTCACTCCTTCCGATCTTCAGTCCGTACAGTTTCCCATTATCTCTGTATCGTCCAATTTAAAAAAAAGCTGACGTAAACAAACAAAAAAGTGTGAAAAACTAATGATGATTGGTGATTGTTGACTTTCTTCCGAATCACGAACACGCAAACTAGACCTGCCAATAGTAGGAAATGACGTTGTCATAGTGAGCAGACCAGCTTTCCGTGTTTGTCTTATGAATGGGAATAGGCTAGTCTGATCAGGAATTCTGAAAAATAAAAGATGAATTGAACCAATAAAGTCAGCAGAAAAGCAGATTGCGTTACGAAGACATTTTCTACCTGCCCATCAGTTTCAAACTTGTGACTAGCGCATAAAACAAAATTAAACGATATTTGTGAGTACAGAATATAAGGTAGAAAATGGTATGTGAACTGAACTGACTGTAGGGTATTCGAGCAAATCGAATGATTATTACGGATTACGCTCGGTGACTGGTCAATGATAATTCCTACTTCGAAAAGAAGCCATGACAAAGATATGCACTACTTTCATGTTTTAACAAGATCGAAACTCGAGTCTAGTGCTGACCGCGATCAGTTGAGTGATGTTCAATTTATGATATAAACCAAGATCCCTATTAGTCATCAGTAAATCCTAATTCATCACAAGTTGTCAGGTGTTTGCATTCATCATGGCTGTAGACGATGAGCTAATGTTGAGGTTATGTTTTGTAGTTGATGAATATGCGGCATCGAGTAGTTACTGAAGCCATTCTTCTAGCCGTACCCTAGTCTGTTATCTGGCGTTCCAAGCTGGTCGCGGATCAAATTTCTTTCTGTCACGCCAATGAATATATTTTCACTTGGAACGTAAATGATCAATAGTTCAAACGTTTTTCAGGTTACTTTTGCTTAATGATACTAAATAGAAACGAAGCTGGTCTTATAATGTTTGTTTGTAGAATTTTATGGAATTATCTGCACAATCGTCACATAAATTCCGTATAGTTTATTAACAAACTTAAGCAATCAAAGATTACTTCAGTTTTACAAGTTGATCACAACTGTTACTTAATCCATGCTTTTACACTCATCTACAAATTTTTGACAAACTACTTTTCAAAGGAAGTATAAGACCATCTGATTAGTTCAGGTATGCCAGTAGTTTATTTACTTGTTCCGGTCAAAAATTGGGGTGGTTATGAAAGGAGGGAGTCAGTGAATGTTACTTCGGGCATAACTTGATTATTAGATTTAAAAGTGGTCAGCGTCAACCATTTAAATCTTTAGAAATTAAAAAGCTGGAATCCGTATGAATAATGTTGAACACGTTCAAACAAAATGACTGAGGTGAACTCTTAAACGAAAGACAATATATTTAGAGTTGTTCTAGTTTACTTGCTTTGACTGGGTCAAAAGTACAAAATACTCACGCTTGCTATTTCCACTCTTATTAAAAACGCACTGGGTGTCATGTAGCAACAATCCAAGAGGACCAAAAAGCTGCCATCCATCATTTGTGTATCTGCTCAATTCATTGCAATTCAAACTGAACTTATGTATTCTAACATGTTATACAATTCTACCACAAAACTGAGTTCTGTTCATGCAGGGCGCTGGAAGTGATTATTTGTTTATTCTTAACGGTTTGGTCGAACGTGACAGTTATGAACAATGAGTGAACACTACATCGTTTGATAGGTCGCTTCAGCCGCACCTCGAAAGACAAGCTGACATATCCGAAAAACACATATTCCCACTTTCCCTTCTGGATGTGTTCAAACTTTGGTGCCCCCAAAATGCACCGGATATGAACTACAGTTTGACCTTCCACCACAAACCCAACCATAATGGCGCTAACAATCCATAGTCTGGTTCACCGATGTTTCTGACTACAACCAAGAAATGCTTGTCATCCGTTCTCATCAACAACTCCTGAGGTATTACATCATTTTATACAATTATTTCAACCAGAATATATTGATTACCGTTCGTTTCTCAATAATAAAATTGTTTCTATTCAGCTCCTAAAATAGAAGTATCTTCTATCTGTTTCATCTTGTCAGCCAACATCGGAATACTGGCAAACTGCGAACCTTGGTGCCATCCAGCAACCCGGGAACAGGTTGAATGTGTATCATCTACGAAGTGAAACAGATATAATATTTTCAGTTTAAATTTGCAGTCTGCTTTAGTCTAGTACATTTTTTTTCAAACCATGATTGATGAAAGTGGCAATAAATGAACATCCTTAAGTGAAGTGAATAAACTGTCGGTTGAAAGTAAAAATAACTTATCTGAACTGCTGTCTGACAAGGTCGTTTTTTCCGTCAAAATTAGCATATAAATAATGAATACAACAAGAAATCAGTGATGCTAATTACTTTGGTTTAGCTAAGTTTCAACCGGAGGTCAATGTATACAAACTGGGGAAAAATTTGGCACGGAACTGTGTGACACTTATGTTAAGTGGAGTCTCAACTTTGTGTACAATAATTTTTGACACAATTTTGTTGAAGATTCATCTGGCTTTAAGACCGCCTGACTGTGTTATCCAATGCTTACCAACATGAAATTATGAAAGAGGCTGGATAAAATAGTACTCAGAAATCAAGAGAACGTGACCATACACAAAAGGATAACCAGTTCTTAGGTTGACGAAACAGACATACTTGGCGCGGAAAACGTTTTTCAATGAGAAATACCGAAAGTGTTTACATGCGGAACACGAAGACAAGATAAGGAGGTCTCCGACTTAAATTAACGATAATACATAGCCTTATATTGAGTAGATCATATGCCACCTAGTAAAAGCAGTCAACAGAATAACTTATACGAGTTTCGCCGGATGCTTCGATAGAAACAAGATTGAGTCTTTTTTTCAGAAATGCTAAATCGGGACAGGGATAAAAGTACTACCAGTTTGACAGAACAACAAACGGACTGATATAACAGGATCACACGCCGTCCATAACAATGCTAACGGTTGATTTATTTCACGTACATAACAGTCAGTCGAGATTGGCCTTTGGCGATTGCCACTGTTTTGAGTCAAAGTGGCCTGTGAACTTTTATTTAACAGAATGGATGATTAGACATAAAAAAATAACTATGGTTACCACTAATTATGTATTGCTTCGATTTCAGTAGTAACGATCTACCAAAAAGTCCGCAACAAAAACACCGTACATGATCGCAAGTTCATCCGCACAGATCCTGAAACTCTACAATTAATGTCACAGTGTGAAGAGAGTACGCTGATATTCAGCCGAGCATAGCACCCTACAGCAAGTTAGAAATGGTAAGCCATCTTGATCGATTATCTTGTTATTTCTGTTCACAGGTCTCCCACCAGGCTCACCAAACTACCAGAAAAAAAATATAATTTCCATTTGCTGCTTAGAAATCCTGCTGCTGATTTTCTTTTCGCTTTTAAAAGGCAAAGTATCTAAGTAATTTGCTTCCACAATTTAAAGTTTAAGTGTTAGATTGTGTCAATTTCAACGGAAATATAATTGATACTGTCTGTTGTGATTATCTCGTATAGTGTTTGGCATAACTGTTAACTCATACGAATAGGGAAAATCAAGGTATATGGGATTAACAACAAATTACTTCATACACATCCACATATAGCAAGATACATTACTATTACTTTCAGTACAGAGTGAGTTTTGAGTGAGACAAAAGTAACTTTTGTCTTAGTCACTTTCATGCACACTGTATTTTCATTAGGGTTGCAAAATGTATAATTTTTCCTTCAGTTTACAACTTTAGTAACAGAAAACATTAGCATTATCTACACTAACATATTCCTGAAAGATTAATGCTATGGCTACAGCTTTCCACTGAATTCATTTCAACATGACGTTACAAGACTTTGAGCTTTGTGTGCATATGTAACTTTGTATCCCGTGCTTATATCAACTTCATTTGTGAAGAGGGAACAATTATCACATATTTTTGTAAACGTCACTGGATAGGCGAAAATAAAGTCTCCTCTGGTTTCAATTAAAAGATCTTTCATCATCATCCGGTGTCATATTTAACAATTTATCCCCCCTGAATCGATCTACCCTTTCAAAATGTTTCTGTTGCGATGAGGGGGCCGTTGTGAATAAACATGTACCTCAGACAAGAACAGGATGGGTTTCTGGTGGGCTGCAGAAATATTTTGAGATGAACAATCGATCCCCAGGTAACTGTAATAGATACGTGAAGATCATTGCAGAGTGCGAAGAGTGACGAGATTCATCAGTAATAGGAAATGAATCTTGGAGGAGGTGTATCGAGGAGGAGGATGCGGTTCAAAAGACGGATATTTCTTAGAAAACAATTTTTTAGAAATGGTCTACAACTGCAACCCTTACTCACTGAGGAGTTACCCCACCACCGGCTGGTAGGATTACTTCCATCCCTTTCAATTTTGTTAGCTATTATGTATGCACAGTAGAGGTTGTGCTGTAGGTTTTTCTACAGCAAGCTGCCGATACTAGATTTGCGATCAAAATAATATGCTCACGGCTTCCACACATCTTCTTAGAAATAAAATAGAGTGGATGGATGGATTTCGATGGGAGTTATGTTGCTGCGTTATCGAAACCTTGATGAATAACAAAACTTTTGTGGGACTCAATGTTTGTTCAAGCAATAAGACAACAAACGTCGCAGAAGTTTAATGGTTTGATTTGTTTCGTCAGTTGTCTACTAAAACCAAACAGTCAACTGACAAAGAAATATGACAGTACTGATTGAACAAAGTGGTTTCAAGGTCGGAAGATAGTTACCACGGATTGAGGACGGCACAAACCATTACCTGTCTGTAAGATGTGCCTCTCATTTGTTGACGCTGAGTTTTGCGCACGGTCACCCGCTCTAATTTACGCTTATGTAAAAGAGTACAGTGAACCATAAATGTCCATCTACAACCACAATTCACTAGTCTTGCTGAAGCCAACCATGTACAACCTACGACGAACCCACAGTGTCACTCAAGAACTGACTAGTAGTCTGGACTAGGCATATCGCAGTGTTGTGAGTCAAGAACGCGGACGGCACAAGGGTTGTTCATTCAAGAAAGCAACACATGGGTTGAGCGGTTAAACAGGACCACAAACAAAACCACTCATTTGCATACGGTACTCGGCTCAGACCGTCTCGGTTGCCATACACGTCAATGCTCAGTTTCTTTACGTACAAAAGACCATTTTGGGCGATGCTGCACTCCGATGTTTCCTCCTGCATTTTTCCTGAGGTTAATTCGATGTCAAAATATATGCTCTGGTCCTGCTACTGAATAACAATCGTGTGAGTAGTATATTACGATCGCTCATCCTCACTGCAGTAGTTTGTGGCATTCTTCGTGTCCTACTACTTATGCTTCTCAAACGTTAGTGAAAACCGGTTTATTTTCAGTGAGTCAGTAGAGGAGGTCGCATAAACGACGGCAGCGATGCTGTTTGGCTGAAGAGATGTTCCGGGACGCGTCTCTCGCTTCAAAATCTCCATACACCTTTCCGACATGTTTATTGCAGGCAAATTCGAGTAAATTGTATTCATGCTATTTCGCTCTCATCCTAAAGTATATCTCAAGTCTGGTTAGTTGTGTTTAGTAATCTTTTATGCATGTCAACAGGGTTTGCCCAATACATTATGATAGAGTTTAGATTCGGACCACAGGATAATTTGTGAAACACATTTGTTCTACGAAGAACCAACCACATTGTCGTGACACAAGATGTATACAGTGGTGCGTATCCTCGGTGAACGACGAGTTTTGCCTTGCGAATGCCAAAATGAAATGGTCAGCTGTGTTTACATGATCATTTGCTCCTGCTACTTTTCCTGCGGTTCGAAATATCTCTTTACCATCAGTGGCAGCCTGTAAATGTTTTCCATGGTAACGCACACTTCATCTCTGTGAGCAGCATGCCGGCAATTTATCTGCGTACATGAGCCATTTAGGTCACAATTCTCATTGCTAAGGAAGTTCGACAATTACTAAACAGATGTCCACTGAACATAAGTCTATCTACAAACAGCAACGTTGCATTTGTTTCTCAATAAGAAGCACTAGCTTCTGCGTCCCTTTGCATTCGAATCAAAGATATTCACTTGAAGTTTTTCACGTGACCCTTTTGGAGGCGTCAAGCTCAAGTTATAAGAAACAACAATCGAATGACCACGTCCGTCGTGGTTACAGAAACTGAAAGTAAAGTCTCCTCTGTAGTACTTTACACATGGAAGACAACTCAAATAACCCCTAGACCAGGCAATCGCATGACATTCCCTCACACGTTCAAAGAGATTTATATAGTTGCTAAAATGTTGCCTTTTGCAAAGTCGATAAGGCTTGCCCTTGGCGGCCTTACGGAATTAAACCAATCATTATTGTCACTTCTGGTTTCTCCTTGAGACCATTGTGGCTATATACTGAACTCAGATTTATCAAGCAGTTCACGACTGCCGGCTGGTTCTCCTTTTAAGGAATAACCACGTGGGTAACTAGTCCGTGGTTCATGTCATAATGCTCTTTCTATACCAGTTCACTATGATTTGTCCTGATTGCATATGAAACACAAGAAATATCCAGTATGCTAACTGGAGTAAAATAAGCCATACAGTACGATAGATATAAACCGTTTTTAATGTGTCTAAAATCTTGGAATATAAGCAATTTATGTCGGAATTCTTTTAGACGATTGTTTTGACGCTTCAGAAGTTTGTACGCGTAAATATTCACTATCGAAGCTAATGCCAAACAAGATTGGTATCTTACTGAGCGCTATTCTTTCGTTACATCCTTCCTCCTTAGTAATTGCGGTACGGCTCGCTTATAAAAAATATTTCGGATCAAGCATTTATACGATGTCGATTTAGATGGTGTATCACATCACCCACAGTCGGCTTGTAATTAAGAATTTTTTATATTTTAGACCTTTACATCATAATGCTGACAAGTATCAGGATTTATCCCATCCACTGCTTGAGGTCTTTCAGCTCACTGTCCTTCTATCGATATAAACATGAACGGCCTATCTCGTTTTAGTTATGTTTCGTGTCCATGTTATATCTACCAAATTCTGCAGTGCTTACCAGTAAATAAAAATACTATCTTGCCCATTTAATAAGTTTATGACATGATGAAATTCTGAGAAGGGAGCTGGTGATACATGATAATGATATAAATGATTATATCTGCTAATAACTTTTGCAGTTGTGTGAAATAAGTTCACATTTGGTCAGAGCAGACTTATTATAATCGATTATGGCTGCTTAGTATTCTAGTTAATGTTTCAGCATATTTGCTACGCCAGGCAGCAATCAAACGTTTGTGGACATCCAGATTGTTGCATCAAGTGTGGATAATCGTAAAACAGGAATGGCAACAAACCTACTCAATTGAATGATCGGTTAGAAAGCCTGAAATGAAAATGTGCCGCATACGTATTTGTTCATATGTGTTGAAGCCAGGAGAAATTTACTTATATCCGTTTCCATCGCGTGAGGCAAGTATTAGACAGAGGAGATTTTCTGAAAGTTTAAAGTTCCGGTACAATAGTCAGACCACAAAGGCTTCCACAGTGGGGCAAATTTTGACTGATTAGGATAATTTTATAACATTAAAAAGGCTATCCATGTTAACCGAGTGATCGCCGGCAGCTAATTGTTTCGCAACTTTACCGACGATAGATTTTCTTGTCACATTTTCTGACTCGGATTAGTCAGAAGTGAATAGCATTCAAATACTATATGTGAAACTTTCTACTACTCATCAATCAACGATAAGAGGCTATTAGTTGTCACGCGTTAGCACTTATTGCTAATAACTCCATATTTTCCTAAATGCCGAAGACTGGTACAAGGGAGGAACTTAACTCATAAAAAGCACCCCATCTGTTTAGTACATCAGCACCTTCACACGTTTTGTGACATGATAACCCGATTCAGTCAAACCAAAGTTCAGTACGTTTGTCAGTCATCAATAAATAGCGGTTAATCAAAGAAATATCGGTAATGCTGACGAAGAGAAGTTTCTGATTTTGGCGCAGCTTGTTAACTGTCCAAGATTTTAATGCTGCAACATTACATATGTCTTCTTAGAAGGTCACTGCTGAAGCGTGTATTACACATCAATGACCCTGCCGTTTCGACATATTTTCACAAATGTCCCTCCTATATTCATACCTGGGGAAGCAATAAATCTTTGGCTTTCTATAACGATTAGTTTGCAGTTTTCCGGTTATATGCAATATCGATGGTAACGCCAATTTGGTCTTGCCTTCGCACCGGTATTACGAGAGTAGTCGCTTTCCAGTTTACTTCGAAAAATGTATGCTCAATACAAGTCGCGTGCAATCCGCTTGAGTTTACTTGTTGTTTTGCGACGCTTCAGACGCAACTAACGTACAGCGTTTAGCATGGGACCTAAGTGATGACAGTCGATGCGATCGTCCGAAGCGTTTTTATCTATTCCTTTGCAAACAAACTAGAGTTTTGTCAACGATGGCCGTGTGTACGCTATGATAACGTATGACAACTGACTGGAAGCAAACCACATATCGTTGGCACTGAACTGTATGCCCAACGGATTACTCCGTTGCTCAGGAAGACAGTGAGTTTAGAGGCATGATTAAGCGATCCTGCTGTGAGTGAATATTGAAGGAACGCAGCAACTAGTATGACAGAAAAACAGGATAGAAATTTGAATGACTAACTCAAAGAAAACTGCTTCACGGCTGCACAATGAAAAATGTCGAAAAGACGAGTTGGATATTTCACTGTTAACTTAACGAATGCAGTAAGGAGAACGTACCGTTTGTCTTAATGTCTACATATCACTGATTTATCAAACTTGAATGAGTAACATGCTAGCTTTGCAGACTTTTTGAAAAAAATACCATACGTAGAGGTATGTTTACCCAAATCACATTGACTGGGAGGTTCACATGGAGATGACAATTAGTTTTCTAGAAAAGCTAGTCGAATTCGCTTACTTGAATGTATGACACTTTGTTAGTGAATGCGGTTGTTCACCTTAACTAAAATCTTTGTACGCATACATAAAGGTCATTGTTACGGCTTTTGTGTGAGGTCGCCAAACCTCGTGCGAAAATCTAACTCGTGCAAGTTGTTAAAACTTATTGATCTTAGAGATTAAACTTAATTGGTTCTTCATTGAATATCAACTGTTTTCAGCACGTTTCAACAACAGTCTCCGTAGAGTTCGAACAGATGCACATTTGAACAAGGTCAACAACACTGGCAGACATTTGTTTTACAATGTAAATAGGTAGGGTGAACGAAAGACTGACGGATTAAGAGAGAGAGAGAGAGAGACTGCTTCCTTGCCAAAGCGATTGCTTATGGGGTCAAATGTGGCGTTTCTGCAAGGCAGATAGAACAACAATTTCTGTAGTCGTTAAAATTCATTATTTATCCGCCTTGTCCAAAGGGTTGTCAACTTCAATTAATAGGTTAGTACAGAAATTGACACCTTTCACACAAATTCACTATTGTGAAAAGTAACCCATTTGCAAGGAGTGGTTGTTCTGGTGCTAAACCACTTTTTCATTGTCTGATTGGACATTTGTTACAGTTTTTGATTTCTTCCTGTAAATTTCCTTCTGCAGAACATACGGTGATGAAGGACAGTAAAATTAACCAATGTATTACCTAAATGTATAATGAATGTTCCATTACATGCGGTTGTAACATACGCCGTGATCCTCAAATAACTTCCTCTGTACCGCGTTGACACTGGTCATGTGTGTTTGTGTGAGATATTGCTTGTTACATTTACAGCTATCGGCCACAAATTAAATTCGTGGATATTAGGTTCTCTGACGTTATGTGGATAGTTTCAAATGCTTTGGCAGCACAATGAACATTATCCATACGGATTGTACATTTTCAGCAGTTGTGTGGAAGAAGTCAACCTTTCACAGAAGCGTCAACATTATACTGGTTTCCATATAAAGTAAATGGATAAACACTATTCGAACGCTGGACATGAATTGTATTTCACTAACTCTAATGCAACTTATAGGGACAACCACAAACTGTCTTGATTACATTATCTCCAACTATCTACTCTTCAAAATGAGAACGCTAATTCTTAAATAGTTCAAACGTTTAATGTTTTCGAAATTCTCAACAATGGGTCAAGTACCATTTGATTCTTCCTTTTCCCGACTGGATGGACTTTGGTTTCTATTGCAGCTGTTTCACCTAAGTAATTAATGTCAAATGCTCAGTTTCCAAAACAAAATCTTCAGTGTTCCCTTGCATAACCATATTTTGAAAAGGTCGTGTTTGAAAAGTGTACTTCAAATGTTTCGCAATCACTTTGTGTGCATCAAATCAGTGTTTTTCAAAAAAAAAAACAATGATTGTTGAATAAATTTTAAACTAAATTCAATGGAATGTTGTAAATCAGACTTCTGCCTGCCAAATTATTGTGTAGGAAATGTTTGCCAAAAGATTTACTCATTTTAGTAATTTACCTTGCGGCCAATATGTAAACATACCAGGTTTCGTTCACCAAAATAGCAACATTGTTTCTTCTCATTTTAAGTCCCGGAGAGAATTTCATGTGTGGTTTTCGGGACTTGTCCCTTATTGGAGGTGCATACTACAAGGTATTGTGTACCTCATGAAAGTGCTGCGTGAACAGGATATTTCTCTCTTGGGGTTTGTTCCTGACAGATAGTGAGAGACGCATGTTTACACATATGATGGTTGAGTTCAAGTGTTATAATTTGGTCGTGCCTAATGTGAGGTTAGTGGCACAGTCATCAACACGGTTATCTCATGAAAGCGTGGCTGGAGTTTTAGTCTCAGCCGTGGCAAAGAGAGCGAAACTCGAGTTAAATGTTTCGTTTTAAAAGAGGCTTGACGGAACGTCTATCTGTATGCGAATGCTGTGATCAAATGTGAATAACGATTGACTTGAAAATAAGCATATTCCAGAATAATTACCAATAGCATATGTTTAAATCGATATTTATAATTAACTACAAAGACCGACGTAAAATATGATCTTTCCCTAGAAGGACCTTATTTCGGATATATTTCGGAACTTCTGGAACTAGGTTTGAGAACCTCAGTTAGTTGTTCCCCTAGAGATATCACGGAGTCTACCATCAACAGTTTATTTTGTGAAATCAGAAATATTAGGCAACAAACAACCAAACGTTTTATGCTGTGCTCAGCAAAATTGTCCATAAATCTGATATAAGTTAGTATTTATTAAACTTGAACACATGTAAAATCATTTGGCTGAGAAAATACGTCACTGTTACATTCTTTATTCGACATTATAGCATACGCGTTTTTGCGTTAGCCGATCTTGATATTATGCAGCATTGACGTATATTCTGTCTTCGACGTCATTCGCTGAAAGAGAAACTTGATTAAACGTTTGTGAAGGCTTACTGCTGCAAAAGAAAGAGAACTTCAACATTTCAAGGAAACGACGTCTTCTGCTAAGATATAACAAACAAATATTTTTCACGTATTCTTCAAATGGCTAGTGACAAATAAGTGTGTTCCACATGAAAGTTATAAGGGCAGAAAGGAGGGTTTTTGAGGCAATTGGATGATTATATTCTTGAAGTTCACTTCAAAATCGCATGATGGAATGAACAACGTGATATTTCGCCTTAACTATCATGCCTCGCCAGTTTTTACTGTAGTGAGCCGCCTACTTTACCTAATGCTCTATAACGGCAACCTCAACGAGCTGGGTATACTATTATCTTCGTCGTCCTGTGAAACAATGAAAATGAATTTATGGCGAGAAAATTATAGTGAACAAAATTTCACTGCGGTTGGCCACAAATCGTGAACGACTCGTCAAACGATAAATATCAAAGATTTCTTGAAATCGGACAGAAGTCAGACACATTGTACATAGAAACTGTAACAGAAATCTGTTGGACGACACGTAGTTCTACAGGGTAATGAATTCTGTTATGCTTTACAGACGGTAAGTTTTTGATTAAATAAAGATTATAGCACGTATTGTCTTTAGCAAACCAATTTAATTCATTCAAGAAAAAGGCTAAAAATGTTGAGTATAAACTGAAATTTCCGATGTACATGCCAGTAATTTCATTTCTGTTTTAAAGTGTAGAATAACGGGACTAACCAGCTGCATGAAGTTATCAGAAAGAGCTTAGTTAATTATTGGGTAATGTTGTTGACATTTCTCATTCTCACCTCACGTTAAACTCTGTGTCGACGGTATTCACGCTTTTTATTAAGAAAAGAGAAAAAATTATGACAAATTAAAAAACCTCTAAATTTTTTCTCAAGTCCATTTAAATTTTTAACGGCATAAGCAGGAGTTATTTTTACAACATACTTAGCATTCTAGAACATTTTGCCGCATCGCAGTGATTACGTGCTGTAGCCTGTTCATTTAAAGCAAATTTCAGTGTGCATTATAATGCAACATGAAAAAATCAGTAGTCACGCACATCAATGCGTCATTTACCGCGACAACCTGATTTTGATGAACCAGTCCTCTGGTTCACAGGGGAGAGGGGCGGGTTCTTACCGTTAATGGCTATGGCTTCCGCTGACGAAACAGAGGCTTGAATTTTTGTTTAGCAACGTTGTTGAGTGATTTTCTCCCTACCAACATGTGAATAATGTTTTGGCCACCAACGAAGCTTTATTCTAAATGACAAAGAAAGTGAGATATTAGTTACCTTTTTACGCTCGTTGAGCCGATCACGTAATTGTCTCTATTCATATATGTTACATTGCATATTTAAACACTCGTACATGACAAAATTTTGTCGGTTGCGTCACTTTTTTAGCAATACTGGAACACGAACAAACTTGCCAACAATTCAAACAAAACAGTAACGCAAAAACAACTTAATAAAGTTTAAAAACCTCAGGAAGGTAGTTTTTTCTAATGATGATAGTCTGAAATATGCAAGAATCAGCATGATGATCGCAGGCTGGGATGTTGAATGAATCACCCCAGACGGTTTACACTGCGTTAGTTTGAGTTCCATCCACATATCTGTAATTAATATTTGCCCAATTGAATAAGACCGATAACTTTACTCGGGAAGTCTCCAAAGAGGATTCCACACAGATCACCTATTCCCATGGAACGTAAGTTTGTCGAGAACAACGATGGGGGTCTGAATTTTGAAAACAGGAACAGTACTGTCGTGATTCCGAAGGAGAAACAAAAGTGCCACCGATTTTGGAGGGTTAAAACATTACAGTTAATGTACTTATTGTACTTTGGATTAAGGAAACGGATGGAAATGCTTAAAAAATCGTTGCCTTCATGGCAAGTTACCATATTTAATGGTCGGAAAAGTTGACACAACCGTGCATATTAATGAATGCAAAAATGTAGTCGCAAAGTTTAGTAGACAGAGTACTTTTAATGCACACTAGGCGTTTTGGAATTCACGCGTCGGAGAGGTTGCTGTTATAAAACGATTGATACAAAAAGCTTGGTCACTTAAAGGAACTGAGACTAAGCAGACGTTTTAGTATCACACAGCACAGTCACAATGAACATTCACAAAGTGCTAGTTACGTGAAAAATCTGAACAATATGGGCACCCGGAATGCTGTTACTGATGCGAAAAGCGGGTCAAATGAATTGCCGGAATAAACTGTTAGGTACTTACAACAGCAAACCACCAAGAATTTGCTTATAGGATGTAGGAATATTTGACACGTTGCTTCATTATAAGCAATCGGAAATAAAGCGCATGTCATTTTGACGGAAACACTGAGCTGTATAACAGCACAAAATTAAGTAGTAACACTACCACTGTCTAATAATGTCACGACGACAATTTTATGTCACTGCTGGAATGTTTTACCGGTTGATAATATGAGCGCCGAATTGGTAGTTTTCTGTAACGGACAGACTGTGTACGTTAACTAGAGAAGTATACAAGCAATTATCAAGGCTGGTTGTTCTGCTTTGTGCTAGAAAGTGTCAACCAATACTTTCTTAGGTATACAAATTTCCACCCTTGAATGTGGTTTCCAATAGTGTTTTCTGGATGTAAATTGATGTCATTGTTGGAACAAAAATCTTTGGGGAAAAGAACTTGGACCAAAGGAGAAAACCTACTCCAATATGGTTATTAAGGAGAAGGAACATTTCCTGAGGGAATTAAAAACCGGTGGACTTTGTTAAATCGATTTAGGCAACTTAGAATAACCAACTCGATAATGTGCAACCGACAAATTTATCGACGCTGACTGAGATAGTCAGTCGGACTAACTTCCGAGTCAGAAAGGCAACTGAAAGGATTGGTATTCACACGGTACTGTTGGCAAAATTACAATAAAATGCTCTTCCATCTTGAATGTGAGCTAACCGTGTACTATAACTTATCCGGCATAAAAAGGCGTTCAGAAAAGAATAACCATTCCTATCAGCCCAATAAACCTGTCGCTCATTCAATAAGTGGCCCGCTGTTTGTTAAACTGTATTTCCGATGGGTGTAACAGCTAAGCTGACTCTAGTACATCATCCATTGTATACAGTGACCCAGCTTTCTGTAAGCCGTTACATGAGTTTGAACTGCGTTCATTACACTGCTTAGTGTTCATTCGACAATCATATGACACTGTTCAACTTTTATATTTGAGGTTTCCACGACAGGTCACAACAGATGTTTGTTAAATTTATCCTGTTTATTAGTTCTATTCAGTGTTTCAGTAAGCTATTCACTAAACTGTTGTCTCCAAATTTGATAACTGGACAGGTCGGTTTGCTCCCGTCATTCTCATTACTTTACGTTAACCATTCCTTGCTTGATCACTCGTATATTTGGCAGTAAGACGTGGTGCTGTCGATTACTGATTACCAATCAGTTCCAAGGTCTTACAGAATCAACAGAAATTTTGCAGCATTCAACTGATTTTAGAGAAACACTGAGGCACTTCTGCTGACAATAACTGTGTTGGGAGTTTTGTTGTGCCTTCAGTTACTGAAAGTATACAACAGACTTTTGCAACTTCATCAGTGCATTGAGTTACTCGGTATATCGTTTACTTGTTGTACAGATACAGACGACAACATCAAAATGAGTAGATTTTACATGTGAAACTGGGTTGCCTGCTGGTATAATGAGCCTTTTAATTGAATGGTGATTCGGACGACGGCCCAGTAAAAAGATTGTATAAATTTTATCATCCACTTAGTTGGACAGTCATTTCCACATTTTCCACCAGGTTTTAACAAGTTTATGAATTAAAGAAAGGTGCACAGGTGCTCGATAAAACTTTGCTTCGTTAGAATATTTACAAATTTCATATATGCAAGCTGTACTACCTCCATGCTCGGCGAATTACTACGAAAGTCTTACATTTTGAGCTCGCTTCTTCAAAATAGCGTTTAATGTAAACAGTTTTCTTAAACTACCATCTAGCTCCCTTCTAATACGAATAGTTGAAATGTTATTTTTCATAAGTAGAATAAAGTTTGTTAACTACAGACGTATGAACGATTTCAACAAACGATACCGAAACCAAGCCAGTACATTGCAATTTTGTTGTTTTGTCTACAATTTGAGTACGTCTTATGAGATTGTTTCTGACAAGTGTCTAACCTGCAAGTGGAGCATATTACTTAACTGTTGTTTGTGTTCTTTTGGACCACTCAAAGATATAGTTCAAAATTATTTCTCCGTTTTCGAAAAAATAACCCCCAGATGTTCCCCAGCACGTTTAGAATAAAGAATGCAAGTGGCCGTTAATATAACTTCATTTCTACGGAATGGGGATTAAGTCAGATTACTGTAAGATATCTCTTGTAGTAGTATCATGCTAAACGATGACAGTGTAGTGAAGTTGAGGTAAAAAACTCTTCAGTATGTCATTCAGGGACGTTGACTTTAGGTTCCGCTCGAAAGCAGAACTAAACCAATCACTCAACAATAACCTAGGGTCAACACTGAATTCCGAACATGAAGTCGTCCACTATCTTTTGTCTGGTGGTCAGAATATGTATGAGGTCACGCAGCCGACACGTCCAAATAGTTATTTTTCTAGTCACACTTCATAATTGAAAGTATGAAACTTCCCGTTTAACCTAAACTTAACGCTGCTTTTCTGCGAATTATTGCAGCAGTCACGCTGAATGTCAATTTTATAATGAGTAACCATTGGTTAAAACATAGACTTTGACACAATTTTGTCTCACTTCGTGTTCTGATGAACGCCAGCCAGTCGACATCACAGTTGTTTAATTATTGCTACTGATGGTTCAGCCGTTTCCGTCTTTTGAAATTCGGTGGCTAAACTAAGTATGTTTTACTGCTAATCAGTTTGAATCAAATATGTCTCAAAGGTTGATGTTAACTAGTTTTTTTCTAGTTGTTAGAACCTTCCTTCTTCCACATCCAACGAGGTGTCCATTGATAGGAAAGCGAGAATCTCAGAAGTACCTGCCTAATTTTTCCTTCAGACTTTTTGACCTCTACAGAGATTTTCCCTAGTGTTTGATATTCTCATAAGTAAATTTTAAAGTATAATTACTACTTTAATATTTTTTAGCAAGTACGTTCTCCGCGACCAATTAACCTTTTGTGACTTGTGTTATATGTAAACATCCGGTTTAGCTTGGTTAACTTTAGACCTCAAAGTTTTTGATTTAACTGTAATTGAAGTATTTCTTGGCAAGAACTTATGTCAGAAAATTCGTCCGTTAATCTGTTTGACAGTAACTTCGGGTACAGTGTTCGGAGTATAATTGTTTCAGGTAGTCTCTCCAAGACCTGCATCAAAAATGGGAGCAACGTTTAGTTCAGAGTGGCACAACTAACGATGAGCAGGTTGAGACAATTTTCATTTAGGATCATCCTATAAGAATGAACCGAAGGCATCTGATAAAATTTAGCAAATTAGCTTTATCAAGGCCATATGTTACAACTCCTTTTTAGGTTTCGCAATTAACGGATCTACGTGATTTATATTTGCAGGCGATTTCCGAATAGAAACAGGAGCAAGAATACTTCACGGTCGTTCGTTTACTTGCCTCTACTAACTTGACATGTCTAGTTTGACTTCCGGTTAAATCGGTTACGGTTGACTGTCAAACCGACAAATTATTACCAATGCATATGATAACGCCGTTGATACGAAACACTATAGAACTTGGTTTCCTAAAATACACTCCAAACAATTAATAATTCGACAATGTCTTTCTTTTTGACTGGTTTACAAACAACTGTTAATGAGAGTGAACTGTGGAAAAATGCTTATTCCTTCTTGGTTCAAAGCATCGTCAGAAACACCATACCAAAACGTGACAAGCGCTCTACTAGCCAAGTTATGAGGCGACGCCACAATCTTAGTAGTTTCATATTCGG
Organism: Paragonimus skrjabini miyazakii; assembly: GCA_014338405.1. Classification (NCBI taxonomy): domain Eukaryota; kingdom Metazoa; phylum Platyhelminthes; class Trematoda; order Plagiorchiida; family Troglotrematidae; genus Paragonimus; species Paragonimus skrjabini miyazakii. The sequence continues at coordinate 59,668 of JTDE01000828.1, forward strand.
GCTCAATTACCCGCCCAACCCCACTTATCTCATGGAGTCTACCAAACAATCGGAGAGAATAACTACTCAGGCAGGATTTCTTGGACTGTTCATTCCGGAATCCACCAACGATGGGTTAGATCCAGCTTAAATAGTCTTTATGGCAATTAATTATACCAGATGGCAAAAACAATGGCCTTGACAATATTATGCAACCAATCTGTCTGTTTTAGTTTTGGAAACGACGTGATCCACTATTTAGTTCTAGCACTTCGGTTAGTTCAAAATGAATTGTTAGTTACGTGGAGTTTACTCGCATGATAATCCTTTCATTCAAGGACGACTGAAAAAGAATCGGTGAATACACTGTTGAATGGATAACATGTAGATACATGTGCAGTTCTCAAATGGCATCATCTCTAACAACCGTGCGACTCTTGTTCGACTTGTCAGCTTGCCAACAACACTATGATGTGGTTTGGACACCGTTTTTGCAATCACTTCTCTGTTTTCGTGCGGTATTCTTTTTTAATGAAAAGCATTCAAGCGAAATCCGACCCAATACTTTCTGGTGACATTTGTTCGTTATTCTTCAGGGACTCTCCGCTGTCCATTTGATGGGAGACGTTATTGAAAATGAGGCGGCTGTCCAAGTTTAGTCATGGAGTATATCATAACATCATGACTTGGAAATGTTCTCGTTCTGTCAGTTTGTTATCTCAATTGCATGACTGTTGTGACGCTGATCTCTGGTTAAAAGTATCTGTTTCCCACTATGTTGTTGCGAACATACGACGTGGCTTTTACTTGTGCCAGAAAAGTTGCCCACAGCATGTTCTCGTCTTGAATTCATTTCCAGGGAATTTTTTACTTCAATCAGGTTATTAGTAACGCAATTCGCGCAACTCAGCGTGGTTTACGAATTCATCCACAAAACGTACGACATCGTAGTATTGAAATAACAACGAAATATCTAACAACCGCTTTAGATAGAAAACTACGATGAGTCGAAATGTGTTGTGAAACAACCGTGAAGGTTAATATGGAACGTTACAAATAGCTACTAGAGTTCAGATCAAACTGTGTTGGAATCAGATTGCGGGCTAGTTTACTTTGTTTCATTTTGTCAGAGCTACAATAACTCTCACGCATGCGTCGTCATAGTTTTTCGAAATATTTGCTTGGTTGTCACCAACCCATTTAATATTGATTGTTATTTTCAAGAACAGTCATAGTAATACATTGTTATCCTATAGCTTGTTCACAAAGGAACAGTGTTTCTTCCTTGCATCTATTATGGCCACAAGCCACTCAGTACTGTTCTATATAAAGTTTTTACCGGTCGCGTAACAATGACTACCAATAATTTCTAGTTCACTCAAATGAAATTAACGTACAAATCAATAGAGCCTCAGTCACTGTTATGTAAGATCTTATGATGCAACTTATGTAACTGTATTCACATGAGATTTGATTATGGAACCAAGTTCACTATTTAGCTGTGTTAACTTTAAACCTCCCGAGCACTAGTTTGTAGGTTAGATCATGTTAGGCATGAACCAGTGACGCGTTGAAGATCGGTCTAAAAAAGATTTTCATAAGTATTTTAAGACACAATTTTTAAGACCAAAATATAAATTTCAATATGTATTGATTGAACACGTGTGCTGAACACATGTAAGATTCAATACGGGAATGTTGCTTCAAATGATAAACTACGAGAATCTTTCTGGACTTTTTTACCGGTCGAGTAATTCGCTTTTTGTTGTTTTCCAGAACTGCACTCATGACTGCTGTTCACACCAGACGTTTTTGGAGCCTGTTACGAGCTGAATAGATACACATTTGAAAATAGTTGGTTCAGAATTGAATATGCAAACAAAAGACGAAATAACAAACGGTACGATTTGTTTTAATGCTGGTATCATTACATCACATTAAATGCATACTCCAGTTGGGTGAATATATAACGCGTTCGGACAGTCTGAAAAAAGCAAACGGAGAAGACGATACACACAAACATCCCCTTGTACACATAAATAATCATTCAGCATATCGGCCTGGTGGAATCACGATCATATCGTCGTGATCGCAAAGTTTGATCACCATTAACGAAAACCAACAACTCAGCGAACTGGATAGGTCATCTTTCGTCAGCAACACATGAATTCGAAGACTGTCATTTATGGGTAGATATTCAGGAATTTATTCAATAGCAATGTATAACGATAGCTGTTCGCTTTGTACTAGTCGTTAGAACTTAGTAAGTTATACTTTTGACAATATTTGCAGCAACCGGTCACAAAATCTAAACAGCCTTCTTTATAAGATATTTTTCTGTCTTCCGGCTACCAATTCTTTCACAAAAGTAATATTGCATTACGGTTTCATTGTTGCTTATATTGTGGGTGGCGAGCCATTAGGGTAGGAAGAACTCAGCCGTGATTGAATACGCTTGCCTATTATCAAATGGGTGGAAATCAAAATGAAACAGGTCCTCACGATTCGTGTTTTGCAATCAGTAATACACCGCAACTGGCTAACACCGTCAACTGGCCGTCAAAAGAATTCTGACCATAAGTTTATTGCGGACATTATCTCCAAATTTATGCATGTAACCACCAATCGACAACTTAGTTAATTCACAGGAACTTTTGCTATTCACAGATGTTGTCCACCACTACATTATCAGAAAACTATAGGCGTCTGATTGAGACTGCAACAATTAATGTTGGATTTTTCGGTTTGTTAGTTTGCAACCATTTCTACAAAACTTGCTCAACCGCAACGTTTTTTCACTCACACTGGGGTAAGCACTTGTTACCAAAAATGAGATGCACAGTCTGCTTTTTGAATTTGTGCCTGATTACTCGATTTTCTTGAAAATCTGGATTTCAAAGATGTATCTCTAACCAGGCGTATTTAGTTGTGGTCGAAATGTTGTGATTAATACTGTTCGAGGACCCAAGTGAATGGACAGTTTCATAGAAAGCATTCGATTATGAATGAAATACTTGAAACATGCAACATTGTGAACTATTTCCGATGTGTAGAACATCTAATTGTGTAATGTCTGGTGTTCGCCCAGATCTGTAAGGCACCAAAAATCATGTCTCTGTATGGCATGTGGTTCATCAGTTGAGTCATGAATTTATTTCAGAATATCAAACAACAAACAATTGGACTCATAGTTATCCACACATCCCTACGTCGTCTCACGTAGTTTACTGCGTGCTGTTAAGTTGCACGCGAAGGAACTTCTGGTAATTTTGAATAACGTAAGCATAATAAGCTGGAAATATTGTTTCACTTGGATCTGCCTTATCTTCACAACCTCATCAGTTACGAGAATGCGCCTAACCTGAAAACAAACTTAAAATACATTTCCATTTTGGTGTGAACCCAAGTTCAACTTATTTGCTAAACTTGTTCGAATGGAAAAACTCTCATAGTTTTATCTCAACAAGTTGCAGAGAAAGAAAAATTGCTGGTGGGCTGTAAAATCAATTTTCATCAGAGGCTCAAAAATAGTGTATCCATTTCGAATCACCCAAGTAGTAACGCAGTAACCATTAAAACAAGTGACAGCTAACTGAATACAATTGTAAGTATTAAGATAGTGTGTACAATTTTAATTGGCATCACACAATCCAATAACCGCAACCCTGAGATCTACTGCATAAGTGTCTGGATTATCACTCTTCGTGGTTTAGTAGTCTGACGTGTATTCGCGGGTTGTAGGTTGGAGAAGGTGGCGTATGTTATGCTAATTAATTTATCCAAGGTCGAAAAAGTTACCCATCACGTTACTAGTGGTTGTTAACGCTGATTGAAGAACTTCTCTCAACCCCCTTTGAAGCTATGGTGGATATTTTCTGGTCTGTGAGCCAATCATGAGCGGCTGATCGATGTTAACCGACGACCAAGGGAGGAGCGGAAGATACTCCACTCAAGTTGTTTGAAACTAACAGAAGTAAGTGGCTGGAAAGTTAAACAGCACGAAAAATGCATAAGAATGAAATGAACATGCGTTTGTGTACTTTAAAAGGTTAATCACCATCATATACAGTGTTCATGGTGACCCTGGGTGTCTGCTTATCAGACATGATGGCAAATATAGAGACAATTTGACTGACAGACAACAATGGAACTAGAAGCATTTTTGTGCCCACTCAATTTCTCTGGCTAGGACCCATGCCTTTTTTCGCGTTTTGTCTACTGTTTCCCGTGGCAATGGACTCTTAATATTAGTTTTTTCTTTATCATTCAGAGAGCCCTAACATATTCTTCTCCCTTTTAACTTTCCACAAATAGGGCTTCCGTTTAATAATGTCAACTAGCCGTTGTTTTCGCGCGAATTTGTCCAGTTGTACGTCGTTATCTACACTGGACAGGCGTTGTAAAGGTAGGACTGCAAGGTGTGTAACACAATCAATCTGCGGTTGGACCTATGCTCTGGAGTACTTTGGCTTCTGTCACCGTAACACAATATTTAGGACACAGATAGCACCAAGCATGATTATCGTGGAGTCACTGATGGAAACAGCCCTGTATCTCATGTCTTGGAGAGATCCGATTAGAGAGTGTATCCCACAGTTTCATACGTAGCAACTCCGCTATTCTTAACTCTAACGTACATTATAAAAGAAAGTCTTTGGTCCCACTGATTGTGATCACATGACCTCATCATGCTTTGGCGAGTGTGGCCTTGGATGTACAGGTCATTTCGGATAGGTAAGTTACCAACATATGGATAATGATCGTGTTCAGCTTAGGTCACCAGGCAAGTTTCTATCTTTTTTGATTAATCAAACCTAAAATCCCAGTTGATTGGTGAAGCGCCCCCTGTTTGAAACATCTTGGATATGGACTGCATATCGCCATCACCATTGTCATCTGAATTTTGCTTACCGTGTTAGTTTTCTAATTTCTTCAGTGGAATGGTATACTTCATCTTATATATATATATCAAATTATCATGTATATCTATGTTTAAGCATGTTATCTGCATATAGTCATTCTTCCTGTTGAGTCTTGCTCTGTATTCGTAACATTGTCTTGGAGTTTACGTCGCACTGAACGAGCTGACGGATTTTGTATTGTTGGACTCACCTAATGATGTTATCAGTGACTATGTTGTGATCGCAAAAGACGCTTGGCCTGCAAATTTATTTATTACATGAAATCCTGTACAGTCCATGTGAAAAATAGGATAACGAATGCGTACACTCATTTGCATGACTGATGTATACCCACAAACAAACATCAGCAGAACATTGTCAATCGCTCTGGTGACACTCTCCCCATAACACATACACATGGGTTCAATAGTCGCGTCTGGTCCATCATTTTCTTGGCGTTGAGACCTACTCTTTACTTTTCGAATGTACGCACGACGTTGCATACTATACAACAACTGTCCACATAATTGTGACCTACACAATCATATACACGAGATCTAACAGTGTATTGTTGTTCTAAGGCAGACAGATATCTACACCTTTGCCCGTTTTTTGTGCACAAAATATAACATGTCTATACTTTAATGTTTACCAGTTTTTGATATTTGAGCAGAAGCGTAATTTGTATACGAATCCTGACAATTAGGGCTAGAAGACTCAAACTTCTCGATGCTGCTGGTCAGCCCTCATCGAGATCGGATTTATTGTGATATTTGTAAATAAGTTAGACTTATTTCAAATGCTTCAACGATATGAAAATGAAACACTACGTATTTTTATACATTCAGTCGAAACAGGAAAGACATGTCGCGAAATGTTATCATGTCTATTTACTCTCATCGGTCGCTAACGTAAAATCAGCAGTTGATTGCTTTAGTATCTTCCGTGCATATAAAACCTGCCGATATTGTCTATTTAGCGTTGCTCCGATAATCGCTATCAGTTCCAGGTTACGATTACTTGCCAATATCCTGGACGATCTGACAGGTTCACCCAGCAGACCGGTTGCTAAGAGGTGTTTGGTGATCGATGAAGTTAGATTTTTCCAGTTTGTTACAGTTAGAATATCTTTTTTGACATTGCAATTGATAACCACTTAGAAATGTGCTTCACCGTACGCTGTTAGAAGTACTGATCTGTTCTGTCGACACAGACGTCATTGCAACTGCATCTGAACTGTAATATTATGTGAGAGACAGAATGATTGGTTATGTATACCAGAGTCATGGAGAGTCAAACGCTCAGCGCTTAAAAACTATACAGTTGGGTGTTTGAATAGGTGCACTGGAGGGCCGACATCAACTTTTAACTAATGTTTTTATTTCAAGTTTGACCTAAAGAAATATGTTCTTTTCTCCCCTACTTCGACTTCCCACTTTTGGTTTTGTTTTCATTGTGGGTTTCACGAATTTTTCTGGTAAACGTCACTTACTAGCGTTTTTCTGATAAATTGCTTTCTCCCAATCGATCTGTAGCGCATATCATTCTAGCTCTATATAATACCGTTCTTACTATCCCTCCTTTATAAGCAATATTTACGGAACTGTAGAATTGCAAATAATGTTCATTCCATGTTGACCTTCAAGAAATAGATTGTTGCAATATTCCATCCTGACATCTGCTTATAAAAATATCCAAGAAGTTTAGAAAATTTATTGATCTCCACCTCATAAAATATACTGAAGTTTGGATGGATAAGGTTCAAGTCGGTATAAAATACAGTAAAATGACATTCGTCAGTAAAAACCAAAATATCATCCAAGTAACGTTTGTCGAGCAAGACCTCAGAAATCCTTTCGTGAAATCACCTTCCAAACATTCCCAAAAATATCGAATCTAATAGGTTACCCATAGCCACACTATTAATCTGCCTAAAAGTCACACCTCCGAATTTAAACGGAATGTTTTCCATACGAGCGAAGATGTGATCATTGATTGGATCTAATGAAATACATAAGTGTACATTGAGACTCGAAATAAAATCGCATAAAATTTCAACAGTCTCACGCAGTGATACACTGATTAATGAAGAATCAACCTCGACCGCATACATCATCTTTGAACATACTGAATTCTTCTCCGAAATTTCTGTCAACTTGACAAACTATGAACACAACGGAGGGATAACAGTTCACGAGTTATTTTAAGAAAGTCCATCAAACATCGCACCAGTACTTGGTGCGCAGAACTGCCCATTGGTATTAACGGTTGTAATCGGATGCCTGCCTTCCGGATCTTTGAATATGGTTAATAACATATCAAAAATTCAGACTGAACGTAAACGATCATGTATTGAACACATCCGATCAGCGATCGGTGACATCTGAGTCGTACAACTAAAAGCATGTCCAAGTTAATCAAGGTGCACCACTTCGAACTGGAATGAGATCTAACAGAAGTCGTCAGCAGTATTATTGCAAATACGGATGTCATTAACGACTGCATAAATGCGAACATATAGCCTTCTATATAAATTACAGGACAAGCATCTATCAACCAAATCAGTTTACCAGTGTATTTGGTTGACTGCTAACTCCAGCGTAATTCAATTGCGCTAATAATGATAGCCTTGATCCATCCATACAGACCTCGTGTGCATTGGTCATTCGTATTCGAATGAGCCCCACCCAAACATGTGTCTCTATATAATGCAGGGTAGGCTTTATTCGCCTGAAAATCCATTTCCAACCGAAGATGTTAACTGACAAATCGATTTGTTATGTTTCCTTTTAGCAGTCATTTTATGTATCCCAAGTTGCTCTCACTATAGTTAAGGTTGTGTTCATGTGTGCCATTGTTAGCGTGACCATTCAACAATCTACGTGTGGAACACAGCGGATCTTGGTGAGTTCTGGAACAGGTAATGTAGCGAACACGATTTTGATAAAATCTCGTGACGTTTTCGTGGTTATAAAATTCTGAATTAAGACAAATGGCACACACAAATCATTGTTGACAGAAAACTAGTTCCGTCGCTCGAACCACTTGTGGACATCAAGGGAGGGTCAATTATCTTACGGTTTATCACATTAGTCAGTTACTAGCGATAGAATTTGTGGAGATTGAACCAACTTCTGGTACTCGGACAATGAAGACTACTGCAGTGACGAACGCTAACCGATGAACAAATTTTGGATCGATTTAGCAAAAACTTTTAGATGAGTCCAAGTGAGCCATGAACGATCACCTAATGATAACTCACGGCCGGGTAACCTACAGTTAACCGAGCGGTTTTCATTCTTCTATCTTAATCTATGCTTGTTGGAATTCTTTGGTTTGCATACTTTTTATCTACCTAAGCAGTTTTACGAGCCAGATAATCGCAGAACAGTAGAAATGTGAGCAACTGATTACTAATAAGTTGGTGAGTTATGTGCCAAAATATTTATTACTTGAAAATGATCAACAGATGACCAGGTAACCAAATAAGCATTTTGACTCTGTTGAATGATCTTGTAAAATAACTGAAGAAACAGCGTAGAGTCGACTCGGTCAAAGTATGCCTTCTCAGTGGCAATCACATGAAATCGAAACATTTCTCAAGATTTGCTTCTTTTCTACCATTTGCAAAGCCTTCCTATAGTTGATCATGTACGAATACGATTAGTCATTCCGGTGTATATTACGGACTGTCGACTGTTGTTCGTGATCTCAGACACCTACCGGTCAGGTTCTTTTGGTTCTGTCTAAGCATGTGATTGGGATTTGCTTGTGCTCCGAGTTCGCGAGACTCTAAAGACTGCTGTACCGACCTAACCCAGTTTTTATGTATCGTTCTTTGAATAAACGAGACTCCAAAAATTTGTAATGCGGTGTGTGACTGCAGTGCTACAGTGTACTGATTTGAAAGGTACGCAATTGTGTCCATTAAAATGTCGGATGTGATGACAGCTGAGTTATTGATGGCAAATGTATCACATTAAGCTTGAAATGTGGAAAATCATATAAAAAATATCGTTATTTTCAACTGAGAAGACATCGAGCTAGAAAAGGCTGTTTTTGACAGAAAGAAAGCATCCCCAAATTTTTCAGGAAATGGTTTGACTAACATCGTCTGCCTATCAGCAAATCTCCGAACTTTCGATAAACAACTAGGTCACGGTTGGTCGATTCAATGAAAATGCTGAATACAACCTAACTGAACAGTCGTGACTACGGAGTTGTCAATTGGATTGAACAGAGCGATTCTGTTTTCTCTCTTTCGAAATGATCGAACAAGCTTAACGCTATTCATCCAAGGTTATAGTTGAGCGTTCGATTATGATCATTCGGTCGTGCCTCATGTGAGGTTACTGGCGTTCTGGTTAGCACGCTGGCCTTATAAGCATGAATACCTGGATAAAAATTCCAGTCGGGGTGAAGATACGCATTACTGATGAGCTCTAATAGGAGCGAAACTCGAGTCTAGTGCTTCGTTTGAAGTGGGTCAGCACATGGGCTTGTCTGAATACGACAGCTGCGATGGGATTTGGGTGGTGTTCAGCTTGAACTGACCTGAATCCCGTAACCGTTATTGAAACATGTTTTTATTTCAAATTCGACCCTATTAAACCTCTTTGTATACGAGTTTTTTATACTCCTAATAATTAATGATTCATCATAAAATAAAATCGCCAAATCATCAGCAAGTCTCCATATCTAGACGGAAATGGTACTTTTACTACGCAGACCGCTGAATACAAATAACAACGCAGAAACTTATCATTCAAATGAGCTTTGCGGTTCTCTCGGTACTGGTTCTACTTTCGAGTAATAGGCGCACTAAAAATACATTCAGACGGAGCGAGATTTTCTGAAGTCAGGAAAGCAAGTAGAAAAATATTCACCTGTTTGTAGTTACGCAATTTTAACCATGATTATCTTGAGTCCGTCCACAATGGACACGATATGCCTATTCATCTACCAGCAGGACGCAGCAGCCCTTCTTTGTGCGAACTCTGTAACTAGTAAATGTGATACTTCTTAGGAAATACCAACCGAAGTTTCTGTTTACACTACTGCGGACGTTCACAGCCAAAATAGTTCAGTGTGATCTCATGAACAAGTGTTACTAACAGTAGTTGACTGTGCACAAAATTCGGTCCAACCATAAATTTATGAAACGAACAAAACAGTAATCCGTCCAGTCATAATGTATTAATTTGTATCGCGTGTGAAAATGCGGAAGTGATAATTGGACTGAGTAATCATACTAACATTTTTAGTGTTTTTTGTTCAACTATATTAGGAAAATAAGGGGTAGTGATGACTAACAAATAAAGTAATTGGTCTACTCTTAAAAGCACATGTCTGTTTAGATATTGTCATTAATCTCCATATATGATATGCTACATCTGTTTACTTGTATAATCAGCTGATTTACAACTGTAGTATAAATATGCCGATTCAAACACAATCTCACACGAAGTCATATATGTGATGAGATAACTTTTACATGTAGACTAAAACCTATTTCATCACCAGTAACTGTGAACCACTCGTATTTCTTCATGTTTTCTGATTTTTACAGGCTCTTAGATCGAATTAAATTTCAGCTCTTTCCTGAGTTGTTTTACTGAAGAAAATTAATCTTCTGGATATCAGCAGGTTTTCATAATTGACTTGCGTCTTAATCTATTCTATCTTTCATTTAATATCTCTCTAACTTACCGAAGCAGTCAGTCCGGAGAAAATTGACTGGGGCACATTCATCACGGTAGATTCTCTCCTTGTTTGGGCACAACACGAATAACCGAACTGTTTCGGCTTGTAAATGTGAGTTTTGGTTTTTAAAAATAAACTCAAGTTCTAGTACGCATAACTCATTCCGGTGAGCTAGATTAAGTGTTATACTGCAAACAATTTCCACTCAACTGCACAGAATAAATTTTAATCGATCAGTCAACTCCGTATAACTTATCAAGTTTCTATGCTAAGATCTTTCTACTACCTAAGTTACATTACGTAAAGACAAAGTAGTCTTAAATCCAAGGAGTATTTGTTTAACAGTCTCGTCAGTCACACTATTTACACTGTGTTTTCGATTTGTGAGTCGAAATTCTTCTACACAATTTTCACAGTTACATCCCACAGATAAGCTCATACACACAGACAAATTATCCGGACTTTGTTAAAACGAACTTTCTATCCTGAAACGTCAGGTATTTTAAGAAACACGTCATATTCGATGTAGTGTGTTTAATTGTGCACGACGTTTAGTAGAACGAATAGCACAAGCGGGGGCATAGACATTAATCTCCTGGAAGATCAGCTTGGAATGCTCAAAAAGATCACAGCAAAATGGACAGGACAAAGTGCATTGGTATTACCAAAGGGTAACTCTCATTCTCTCACCTGTTCGAAACGTCTTGAATCAAAAATGAATCCGCATAAAAGCAAAGAGGCACAAGAATGCTCAACGTTCTCTGGATCGGTGATAGTATCGACCGAATAAAATTTTTCTAAATGCGTCCCTAAAATCTGGAGAAAATATAGTATAGATAATTGGATTAAGTAACGAGTTTGAATAGCCTAACCAAAGCAAGATGCTACGTACAACGCGAGATGCCCTTAATTCAGGATAAAACGGGGTGAGTAGGGCCTCGATGAAGAAAGGCAACCAGCAAAGCATGAAGCATCCAGTTATAATCGCCAATGTGACAGCGGCCTTGCGTTCTCGCCTGTTTTCTAGACGCTCACGCTTGAGTGCCGCAGTTGCAGTTGCTAAATTCGTCATCTCAGAGTGCGTTGATTTCATGGGATTGTCCGCTGCAATCGAGTCAGTGGAATTGTCGTCCGTACTAATAATTTTATTATCAATGGTTGAGCGCTCTGCCTTTGATTCAACGTTTCTTTTTATTTCTAAACGAAGGTGTACCGAATTTGCATCATCACTCCCACACGAAATCAAGAAAGACCTTGTGGATGGTTCTGCATTGATTGGTGTTTTTAAAGAATTTTGTGGTGCCTGGTCATCGTTTTGACAGCCTCGTTTATCATTCACAGTGTTTTCAGTGTGCGAGCCTCGTGTGTGTATGGTGGCGACTGCAATATTGGCTAATTTGGAGTTATTCACTGTTGTGTTCCACTTTGTGGATGATTGACCACTGTATGACTTTCGTACCATTAGTGTCTTAAAAATTGCGTACAGTCCGTTCTTTTGCTTCTTTCCATCCGCAATCGATTTCATTTTTGACTTCTTTACTGAGTGAAGTGCGGAATTGGATGAGGAAATTTCAGCCAACTCCGATCTATCTGAGTGTGTTGAAGATGTGTCGTTTGTATCAGATGTGCTGTTTGAGAGGGCAATCAGCCGGTCAATGTTATACGTACTTGCAGGAGCAGAATGCGAAACTCCGTTCCAAAAACGTCTATAGAGGTCGTTGGTTTTATCCAATGAAGCATCCGGTACGAAGGCCCTCAGACTAGGATTCATTCTATGTGAAAAACTGTAGTTCCAGTTGGTTTCATTTTTTAGCGATAAGCCACCGGGTGACGTAGTATCTTCCAATTCATCCGCCATTGTGTTCGGTTTACACTTAGGAGCGTCGAAAACAGTTCGGCCATTGGAGTTAAAATCATTTTGCCCGAATTTGTGAAACAAATTTTTTATTCTACACAAAGAACCATTCACTTTATTGTTTGTTGATGAACTTGCTTTGTTTTTCTCAAGTGGTTTATGTGATTTATCCCAGTCAGTTGAACTTATCTGATAACATGTTGTTTTTGTAATACATTTCGCTAGTTCTTGAGATGAATGTTGATGCTGTGCCGTACCAAGAAAACAATTTTGACAACATCTGATAAAGAAACGTCCCACTCTATGACATGGACACCTTGCACTGAGGTTACAGTCCGACTGTACGTCAGTGGAATTTGGATTTTTGCGAAACCTTGAGCGACGTATCCGTGCTCTGGCTACTTGATAGATCCGGACGTAGATACCAATCATAAATAGCATAGGCATGTAGAATGCACCAACATTTGAGAAGATTGTATAACCGTATTCTTCATTAATTACACAGTTTACTTCCTCTGTCAACCGTGAGCTCAAGTTAGTTGGTTGTATCCAAGTGGATAATCTGACATAGTCAAATCGGGCTGGCATGGAAATGGCTAGAGATAATAGCCAAAAGATTGCAATCATAAATCCAATCCGTTTAGCTGTACGACGTCGAATGTATTCCGCATTAGTCACTGCCCAATATCGATCGAGTGCGATGCCAACCAAGTGAAGGATGGATGCAGTGCAACAAAGCACATCGGAACAAATCCAAAAGTCGCACAGCGCATCACCTGTAAGGATTATGAAAGGAAACGGAAAATTTATTTCCTTAGTTACAAACATCAATCACTGTGAGAAGAAATGATCGTCTTGTGTACAAGTGTTATCAGTAGGCCTAGATGAAACGTTTCTCAGCGCTAAATATTGGTTACTAGTTGGAAGTAATCTTTCAAAGGGCTATAGGTACGTGTCACATGGTATGTTGATTCATTGAAATCAACTATTGTTTCTCACTGTTTCCAATCAGCTTACTTAGCAATATTTCACAGGTGACAATATGTGCGTTGTAAGTGTTATCTGCGACCACTGTTAATTGTTGTGTCTAGTTTGTAAGAAAATTATATGACTAAACGACTGAACAATCCACTGCTGTTGTACAGCACCTTCTTGGTTAAGTCAGACATCTTATGATTGATAGCCATAATTCAATCCTAGTTCGTCTAGAAGTTTACTAAACTGACTTTGGTCAGTAGATGTGCATATCCGCTCACGATGAGAAGACAATTTTTTCAGGTCGGCCAGGCTAGTTGACAAAAATTGGAGTAGTCCACGTCTGTCCTGATCAATAGGCAGCTGTATGGCTTCATGGTCGGTAATAGTCTGAATGTATCCAACCCATGGTTTGTCCCTTATAAACGGCAAATAACCAGTCGGTGAGGATACTTGGCTAAGAAATTCATCCAAAAATGTATTCAATCTAGTTGATCTCTGGCTTATGAAACAAAGGCATTAATATAAGAAAACAGTGAACAGGGTGTGTAAAAACAAACGGTCAGTACAGAATGCAGACAACACGTTTGTTCACAGTTTTGAAGTTATTGTTCCACACCAAGAATTCAGATAAATGTGAACCAGAGGAGGTTAAAGATTTTCACGAACAGAGGTTAGGATAATGCAATCCAATAATATTGGTATCGGTAACCGTCAGCACTTGGAATGTCACTGGTGTGGATCAACTTCTTGGCACTCACTGCACAATGTGAAAGACATTTTTCTTACCGACAAAAGGATCATAGTCGACCAGCCAAGCAGTAATCGCGCACAAAACCGTCTTAATGTCAATACTGTTCAACCATGTAGGGTGAACTTCACGTACCCTATCATACAGCCGTTTTATGGTACAACCGAAATTTGGCACGCAACACAAGCAAATTAAAGGGTATGCACAACACTCGATTGTTGAAGAAGGAAGTATCGTATGAGTTGTGGAATAATACTGAGGACTAAACAGAAGTCCACATACAACTGAGCTGCAAAGTGAGTCGTCTTGACTGACATTTTTGAGCTATCATGTGTTGACTTCGGCCAGAGTATCTTTCTTGGATGATGGGTTAAATATTACAAATTCTTGTTCACCTAGGATGATTTAGTTTTCAATTCGCCTACCTGCATCGCCTTCTGAATAAAAAAAGTCTGGCTAATCATTCCGTACATAAACCTACTGAAGAAAGTCCACTTTAGCTTTTGAAGTGTTTGTGGCACCGACCTTCAAACCACTTTCTTTCAGAAACCGCATGCGATTTCGTTTCTGATTTATCAAAACAGAACTGTAATGTCGAATTCATTGACCACTCCAAGCCTGTTTCCTATGCAATTTTCAGTGGCTTGAATCATCTTCTCTTTTTGGTATGCCGGCATTTTGGAAATGCCCACTGGTGTCTGAGTCATTAGTTAACTAACTACTGCCGTGGTTTGAATTAAAAATTGACAAAAATGCTCAATTTTTAGTGCAGAATGATGACGCGAAAATTATATCTACAAAACGGACGTAAACTGTTCACTCTTTAATGACCATGTTCAACTGATTCATCTCCAAGTTACTCACCTAAACGTCACCTAAGATAGAAGTGAGGTGAGCCTATTGCTATTCGTCCTCTCTGTCGGCAGGTCTCTGTTAAACAAAATCTGTATACTTTTGAAAGGCATAAGCAGTTATCGGTTCATCTTATAAAATGCACACACGTATGATGGTAGGCTTGACACAGTCGCATATGTTCTCAGTTGTCTCCTGTAGAGTTACATTCACAAGCAACAGAGTGACTTACAATGTGGACATTGTTTGTTTATTAAGGTCTAGGTTTCCGGGTACATAGATGAAATAAAACGTGTATATGAGACGGGACTTTGATAGTTCCCAACTGAAGTGAAATAAACTGATGCAGTAAAGTTGAGCGATCGTAACATACTACTCATACCACCGCTATTCAGTAGTGGGACCGGAGCATAAATTTTAATATCGTACAAGCCGCAGGAAAAATGCTGGAAGGAAAATCATAGTGTAGCATCGCCCATAGTGGTCCCTGCTACTTAATGGAACTGATCATTGACGTCTGCGGCAACCGAGACGGTCTGGGTCCAAATACCGCGTGCAAATGAGTGGTTTTGTCTCAGGTCTTGTTTAAATGCTTAACCCATGTGTTGGTTTGTCGGGTAAACAACACTTGTGCCATCCGCGTTCTTGGATCACAACACCGGTGAGC